>JAKVIS010002392.1:0-23536 GCA_033119425.1 Bufotes viridis | reverse complement strand
GGGATCTGTTGTGGGTCTCCTTTTTCCTTCCTTATGACGGATCAGAAGAAGGGTCAAATAAATGTCAGCCAGGCTGAAAGGCCAAATAGTGGCCCGGTCATGAAGTGGGGAAATTGGGAACAGCATGAGAAGTCCACAGAGTGGCCCTTTCACATAGTTGTGAGGTGGTGGCAGCATCAGGAGACCACAAAGTTGCAAGGTGACATAGTGTGGAGGTGGAAGCAGCATCAGGAGGCCACAGAGTGGCACAATGAAAGTGTGGAGGTGGCGGCAGCATGAGGAGACTACATAGTGGAAAGGTGACATAGTGTAGAAGTGGCAGCAGCATGAGGAGACCACATAGTTACAAGGTGATATAGTGTGGAGGTGGCAACAGCATGAGGAGAACACAGAGTGACAAGGTGACATAGTGTGGAGGTGGCAGCAGCATCAGAAGACCACAAAGTGGCAAGGTGACATAGTGTGGAGGTGGCAGCAGCATATGGAGACCACAGAGTGGCAAGGTGACATAGTATGGAGGTGGCAGCAGCATGAGGAGACCACAGAGTGGCAAAGTGACATAGTGTGGAGGTGGAAGCAGCATCAGGAGACCACAGAATGACCCGGTGACTGAGTGGGGAGGTGGATGGCAACAACAGTACCAGCTGACGATGGTGGGTGTAAGAAGGATCACTTAGCATCAGATGTGTGGCATCCGGAAGGTGACAGCATCAGAATAGTAGCTGAAGTAGGTAGCCAGAAGAAACCGGTCTCTTTTGTCAAAGTGTTGTTTTGGCACTATGGATGATCTAGTCTGATGCATCAGGCATTGGTGGGTGGAAATTCTGGCTGAACCATGCCTGATTCATCTTAAGAAAGGTCCGTCTCTCAACATTTTGGGTGGACAGGCAAGTTATTCTTTGGGGAACTATGGCCCCCGTCGCACTAAACACCCTCTCTGATGCCATATTGGAGCACAAGCAATGTGTAGCAAAATGGGTGGTTTTTCTACACAGGTGAAAGGAGAGGAGCAGCAGAAGCAGCCAGAGATGCTACGGGGCGATGAGGAAGAAGAGGCAGAGGACCCAGACACAACGTGTCAGTATGCAGTGGAGATGGAGGCAGTCACTTGCACAAGTGGCCTGATGCATGCTCACTTGGTTGCGTAGTGACAGCCGAATTATCACCATTCGGCAGAGGGATGACTTCTGGCTCTCCACCTTGTTGGACCCTCGCTACCGGTCAATAATGGGGGCCTTTTTCACACCCGCTTAGAGGGAGGACAAACTGAACTACTATAGAGACATCAAATGTAGTCAGTTGGCCTCTGCCTATGTAGTGGAGGATGAGTACTACTGTAGTGGAGGATGAAGACTCGGTGGAGGATGAGGAGGCAGAGGCGGCCATTGTCGCAGGACCAACGGCATGAGAACGTGGAGGCAGAAGCGGCATCACCTGGCCAAGTTGCTGGTGTGGCTGTGCAGGAACCACATTCACCCAGTGGGCCATAAAGGACATGTATTGTCCCTGACCGTAGTTACAGCTCCACACGACGGTGCTGCCGTGCACTTTAGCAGACAAAAAACAGTCTCAAGGACTGGCCCACCTTCTGTTCTACATGTGTGTGCAGGGTTGGTAACGCCTTTTTGGAAATGATGGCTTGGGACTCTCCCCCTCGGCTCGGCACAAGCTATCAGTTTTCTGAAAGGTGCAGATTCCACCACTTGGAAACTGGTGCACTAGCAACTTGGACAGGAGCATGTTCAGCTTCTGCTCCTTTGGATGAGTACACAAATACTGTTGTCTTTTGGCAATTGCTTCTGTGATCGATTGCTGACGGAATGATTGACGAGGAGTAGGAGGGCGAGGAGCAGGAGCATGAGGACCAGCAGATGATGGGACAGCTCCCTTTGGCTGAGGTGGTGGAGCCTTGACTGCCTGAAATCGGCTGTGTGCAACTGGGTGATGCAGCGGTTGCTGCGGGAGGCTGTACCACCACATCGGAGCCACAGTTCTCCCAGGCCACATTATGGTGACGCTGCATATGTTGACATAGATCTGTGGTGCCAACATTGGCACCCTGGCTACTCTTCACCTTCTGCCCACAGATTCTACATATGACCATGTTTACCTCCTCCAGCGGCTTAACAAAAACCTGACACACCACCGAGTAGGTGATTTTACCCCCAACACTATGCACTGAATGACTGCTACCGCCACTGCCTCTGTGAGCCCGTGTACCGCTACTACCCGGGCAGGTAGGCTCCTGCAAAGCGGGTAGTCTACCCCGGGCACGTTTGGTTCCCGTCCTCCCACTGCTGCCACCCTGCTGACACCCGGTCTTGCTAGGGACTTGCTGGCTCCACCGCTGCCTCTTGAGCAAGCTACCACTCTCTTCTCCCGATGATGATGAAGCCCCTTTGTCACTCGGCTCCTAAGTGCGATCAGTTACATCATCATCATCGAGTACTGTCTCCACGTCACTGATGTCCTCAACCGTGTCTGGGTCAAAGGCCTGACCGCTCGCAACATCGGCTCCCATGCCACTCTCCTCATCACTACTTGCCCGCCTAGTGGAGGATGTCTCCTCCACATCTTTGCTTGCCAGTAACTGATGACTGTTTTCATTAGCTCGTCCTCACTGTATAGTGGAGCTGAGCCCGAGGCACACAATACTTCTCTGGCTGAGGGAACAGAAAAGGACAGAGGCAGGTTGAGGACAAGTGAGGGCACAGGGCCTGCTCCCGGGCCATGTCATCTAAGGGTTGTGTCTGACAAACCCCCCGACTCTTGGCTGCGGGTGTCTGATGTCACTTGCGACAAAGTCAAAGATCAAGTCAACCATTCAGAAACCGCAGGGTTGCTGGTCAAGACACGACTGGTAGCTGACACTGGAAAGTTAGGCCTCTCGAAGTGACCTGCTGCCACAGCCACTTACTCTGCTATGACCTCTGCCTGTAAAAAGAAACATTTACGCTTCTGCCACTCCCCTGTGCAGGGCCTGGCACTTCTCTGTCATACTTTTAGATCAAAGAAATAAATAAATAAAAAGAAAATTAAAACACCCCAAAAAAGTCAGCAATTTTCTTACTTCACCACACAACGGCTAATAAGCCCTTTCCTCCCCTCCCCCCCCCCACTAATAAGCACAAAAAAGGGCTTTATAACATATATCTGCACCGCTGAATGGCAAATATATTTTTCTTTTGCCACTAATACATGCCACAAAAAAGGTTTAGAACAGGCAGGCTCAACCTGCGGCCCTCCAGCTGTTGCAAAACTACAACTCCCAGCATGCCCGAACAGTCTACAGGTATCAGCCTACAGCAGAGCATTGTGGGAGTTGTAGTTTTACAACAGCTGGAGGGCCGCAGGTTGAGCATCCCTGCTTTAGAACGTATAACTGCACGACTGAACGGCAAATATATTTTTATTTTGCCACTAATACACGCCACAAAAGTCTTTAGAACATATAACTGCACCACTGAACAGCTAATATATTTTTCTTTTACCACTTATACACACTAAAAAAGGCTTTAGAACATATAACTGCAGCGCTGAACGGCAGATATATTTTTTTTCCACTTATACACACACCACAAAAGGCTTTAGAACATATATCTGCACCGCTGAACGGCAAATATATTTTTATTTTGCCACTAATACACGCCACAAAAGGATTTAGAACATATAACTTCACCGCTGGATACAAAAAACAACAGATTTAGGCCACTATACTAGGCCCAAGATAATAGAATTTGTAATAGACATACTGTATTCAGATGCAGTTCAGTATTGGATACAAAAAACAACAGATTTTGGCCACTATACTAGATCCAACATAATGGAATTTTTAATAGACACTCTGTATTCAGATGCAGTTCAGTATTGAATAGAAAATCCAACAGATTTTGAACACTACATTAGGCCCAGATTAATCGAATTTGTAATATACACACTGTATTCAGATGCAGTTCAGTATTGGATACAAAAAAATATGATTTTGGGCACTATACTAGACCCAGGATAATGGAATTTGTAATATACACACTGTATTCAGATACAGTTCAGTATTGGATACAAAAAACAACAGATTTTGGCCACTATACTAGGCCCAAAATAATGGAATTTTTAATATACACACTGTATTCAGATGCAGTTCAGTATTGGATAGAAAATCCAACAGATTTTGAACACTACACTAAGCTTAGATTATTCGTATTTGTAATATACACACTGTATTCAGATGCAGTTCAGTATTGGATACAAAAAACAACAGATTTTGGCCACTACACTAGGCCCAGATTAATCGAATTTGTAATATACACACTGTATTCAGATGCAGTTCAGTATTGGATACAAAAAAAAATGATTTTGGGCACTATACTAGACCCAGGATAATGGAATTTGTAATATACACACTGTATTCAGATACAGTTCAGTATTGGATAGAAAATCCAACTAATTTTGGCCACTATACTAGGCCCAAAATAATGGAATTTTTAATATACACACTGTATTCAGATGCAGTTCAGTATTGGATAGAAAATCCAACAGATTTTGAACACTACACTAGACCCAGATTAATCGAATTTGTAATATACATTCTGTATTCAGATACAGTTCAGTATTGGATATAAATTTGTTCCAAATAAAATGTATTCTCTACTGAACTACTGTATATACGGTTGCGGCCTAAATGCACACACAGATGTGCCCAAAACTAGTTAAATTGGGCCAAAATATAAATCACTCTCTGCTGGAGGAATGAATATAACGGTTGCGGATTGAATGCACACACAGGTGTGGCACAAAGTAGGTTAATTTCCCCAGAAAAAAAAAAATTATCTGATGGTGCAGTGTATATCTTACTAGCAGGCACACTGTAGTGAATAAGCCCCTTTTTATTTATTTGTGCTCCCCACACTGCTTTCTGATGGTGTACTGTAGATGTCACTAGTCTGAAATCTTTCTGTCTTTTAAAAGTTTAAGCCCTGCACTATCTGTCCCTTCCTGAAGATGCCTGTGCCTGATAGTGCTCAATTAAACCCCTTTGTTTAAAAAAAAGGTGCTGCACTGCTGTCAAACACACACTGTAGCCCTTAAAAGGACTGTTTGGTCTTTCGATAAGGTTTTTGGAGTAAAATCTGTAAGTTTACAGCAAAACGCTATCTGTCCCTGCCTACTGTCTGCTCTCCCTGATGCTGAATGATCCGATCACCGGACGTCAGCTCCTTTATCAACTTGTATCATGTGTTCCAGCCAGCCAATCAGTGTAGGGCTTACAGCTAACATGTCTATGACCTTACACTGAATGGAATTACTTACCTGGAACTTGATTGGGTGCTTAGGAGACGCCAAACGTGAGGGGAGGAGACTCGAGCAACGCGACTAACACATGTGGTGCTCGGCCGAGTGCAGCCGAGCGCTGGGCATAGCGATGTATCAATAATATATTGAGGAACTGAAAATCTGTCATAACAAATCTGCTCTGAATAAGTGGGTAGACAGCAAGTAGTCTGATTGATGAAGATGATGGGATAGATAACATGCATAGAAGTCCATGTTACTCTCCTCTAGGGTAGGGACAAGGATAGCTGCCATAAACTGGAGAAATGGCCTTTAAATATTGGGCCAGGAGGGAAAGTAGCAAGCTTATTTTCATTGGAACCCGTTTCTAACATCTATATCACCAGTTTAGTAGTAGCTACAAATCCTGGCCTTGTTTTAAAGTTTCAACTTTTTTAAAGTGTCATCTGTCAAACAAGATCAAGTTCACATCTGTAACTGCTACACAGCATAAAATATTAGGGGTTAAAAACACCATCCCCCTTTCAGCCTGCTGCCCGAGTTTTGATAATGATTAGGTCCTTTTCTCAAAGTTTTAGAAGAGCTCATGCTAAACTTTTAGGGGGTTAATGCTATGGAGAGCCATAGCACCAGCCTGAGTCAAAGATCAACATAGGTGTCCAATTTGGCCCCAAGCTGTGTGGCACATTCCTGTGTTTATAAATAGAGCGACTTGTCAAGACTAGTGTTGAGCGAGCATGCTCGGCTGAACTAGTGTTCGACTCGACACATCGCGGTGTTCGGCCAAATACCACGTGTGCTTGAGTCAGTGTATTTAAATCTAACTTAGCTCCTATTTCTGAAAAGTTTGTGCCAGAATTTGAATTCACAACCTTCTACATTAGAGGCAAGGACCTTAATCACTCAGCTATAAAGCTGAATGAAATTATAAACTGCATCAGAAAAACCTCATAGTAGTTTGTCATATAGTAAATATTCCTATACAGCAGAAGTATCAGTTCATATTTCACTGCCAGTTAACATGTAACTGTATAGCGTAGTGGTTAAGATCCTTGGCTAAATGTAGAAGGTTGTGAGTTCAAATCCCAGCAGAAAACTTTTCAGAAATAGAAGCTAAATTTAATTTAAACACACACACACACACACACACACACATATATATATATATATATATATATAGAGAGAGAGTGTAATTACACTTTTATTTTGTGCCATATATTTTTTAGAATTACTTAAAAAAATATAAAATATAGAAATTTAATCTAGCCTCTTTTTCTGAAACATTTCGGCCAGGATTTTAACTCACAACCTTCTACATTAGAGCCAAGAACCTTAACCACTATGATATATAGCTACATGTTAGCCTGCAGTGAAATATAAAATGATACTTCTGCCGCATAGGAATACTAACTACATGACAAGCTACTATGAGGTTTTTCTGGCAGTTTATTATTCAGCTTTGTAGCTGAGTGGTTAAGGTACTTGCCTCCTTTTTTTATTTTTTTATATTTTATTTTTATTAATTTTCTTTATAAAACCAGAGCAAAAAGGAGCATAGCAGCAATACCCTCCAAAATAAATTTTACATTAACATCCTTTTTGAATACATTTATAAAAAAAACGGATACATGGTAATATTATTAAATATCATAATACATACATATATGAACCCACCCACCCCTCATTGTCTCTGGGTCCCGGCCTCCCTGGATTGTTGATGAAACCATATTAAACAATAAAAAAATAAATTAGTTCCCAGTTAAATCCACAAGGACCATGTTTTTTACCACTTCTCTATCTGCTGATGGCTCTGTGAGATGCACCTCTCGTAGTTCTTGACCCTGCCAACTAGAGACAACCAGTCCGAGAAACTAGGATGTTGGTCTGAGCCCCAATCTCTGACTATAATAATTCCAGATAATAATAATAACTTCAGCCAAAGAAGGTCCTCACGCATATAAGACTTTGTGGGGGATTGCACATATCCGAGTATTGCAGTTTCTACGTTAATTGTATATTCTACATTAATTGTAATTATATTGCAGTATATTAAATTGCACTAACCTATGATTACTTGATAGCGAGGATTTCTTGATATTTTTATAAATTTGCTTCCAATTGATAGTAATGCTCAAACCGGGTTCTTGTGCCCACCTTGCCTCACTCTTAAATGTGATAGTACTAGCTAAACTTTTTCTTATTTTTCTATAAATTTGTGCAGTGGAGACCCTACCATCCTTCATTGTGTAACAAAAGTCCATAAACTCATGGGCCTTAACTTGTAAATACTTTTTATTTCTAGTGCATAAAAACACATGTTTTAATTGATTATATCTGTATACAGTAAGAGGACTGCTTTCTTGTTGGGCGCTCCTGTCACCTGCGGAGTCATCCCCAGCATCTGTTGCCGTTCCCCGTTTAGGGAACCTCTTCCGGCTGTGTATCAGTGCCGGAGCGGAACACGTGTAATGCAGGATTGTATGGCCGGTTATGGATATCGCTTCTTAAGTATCAGTTTATCCCTATTTACATTTTTTCAGTATTGCCTTATGTCATCATTATTAACATTGGCCCCCTGAGGAACCCATTGTAAGGGGGAAACGCGTCGGAGCTTTTTTTTGCATGTCCAGCAGTATTGTGGTATCTTTATTTGAGGCAGTTTGACCACATCTAGGTCCCCCTACACCGTGATAGTATACAGGGTGTAATAGGGTCAGTAGGCTTAGGTACGGGGACGGAGTAATCCCACCTTTAGGGGTTGACTCCGGGCATAGGATAGGTGAGGGCTCCTACAGGGTTTTTTATAGGGTTAGTGGCATATCTGCGTTTTTCACTACTCCCTGCTGCTTTCTGCTTATGTCCAGTATCCCCGATCATCTCCCTGCACCATGCCTCATACACCTTTAGATGTTGTACATTTTGACATTTTTTCTGGACATTTTTGATTTCTTAACTATATATCCTATCCTACTCATTAATCGATTGTGTCATCTAGATTAGTAACACTATCTAGTTTTGTGAGTGGTAGCGTTGACAGGAGGACAGGATCGTGTAGTCTTCTCTGTTGTGGTTATTGTTTCCTGGGTTTTTGGTTCCAGGTTTTAAAATATTATAAATAAATATTGAGTTTTAGGTGTCCTTTATTACACTGTCATCTGCTTTCTTGTTCCCCTGTTAACTCATCTATCTTTTTCAAAAATCCGTTAGTGACTATGTGATCCACTAGTGTAATACCATTTATCTCCCAATATCTATAATCTTCAATTAACATAAACTCTCTAAGGTATTATTGCGCCATAATGGTGAAAATTTTGTGGCGTAGGAAATCCCCAGAATTTTTTTAATCCTCATCCAAACCAAATGTATAGTGCAGCAAATGATGATGGTGTCCTGTATACTCGGCGGTAAAATATGGATTAATCAGATCTGATCCCCTCATGAGCCAATGTATCTGAGTGGCTAGGTAGTGCCCCTGCAAAATTGGTGTAGATAGACCCCAATCTTCATGGGATAACCAGAGATAATTCTGCTTTATACGGACTCTAGAGCTTCCCCAAATAAGGTCATTAAAAAGTCGTTCAAATTGGTTAAATAAGGTGTCCTCTATCCATATTGGGCATGACACAATTTTGTATATGGCCTGAAGGTGAAGCCGAAGAAGTGTCATCTCTTCAAGAGGCCTTACGCTGGGTTCACACCTGAGTATTTCTGAGACGTGCGTCCTCCGCGCGTCCTCCGCGCGTTTTTGTAGCGCGTTTTTGTGCGCGTTTTTGGCCATAGTAAACGTGTGTTTTACGCACGTTTGTGTGATTGACTGCAGTGTTGGCTTCTCTCCAAACTGTGCCTAGCACCTGGGGTTTGGCCTTTCCAGCATGATGCAAATTCATAAACGCGCGTTCGAACGAGCGTTTTCAGTGTCCAAAATGCGCAAAATACAAGCGTTGTGCGTTCCCATTGAAGTCTATGGGCCAAAACGCGCGACAAACGCCCCAAAAAAAGCTCAAGTACTTGTCTATGCGTCGGGCGTTTTTCAGCACGTTCGAACGCGCTGTAAAACGTGGAAATGTGAACCAGTCCCATAGGGAAGCATTGGTTTGCATCGGTTATGCATTTTACAGCGCGTTCAAACGCGCTGTAAAACGCGCAAGTGTGAACTGAGTGTAAAGGTAAAGCTGAAGAAGTGTCATCTCTTCAAGAGGGAGATCGAGTACTTGGGCCATCGAGTACTTGTTCCAAGACGGAGTGCTGCCGTCCCAAGACAAAGTGGCTGCCATACGACAATGGCTAGTGCCCAGAACACTGTGGGAGTTGAAGACCTTCCTGGGACTGACCAGGTACTACCGGCGGTTCATTAAAGACTACGCAAAAACAGCAGGCCCTCTGAATGAGTTGTTGAGAGGAACAGCTGGGCAACCCAAGGGCCAAAGTATCCCCTGGGGACAGAATCAGGAAGCGGCCTGCCCTGAAAGAAGCCCTGACATCGGTCCCCATCTTGGCTTATGCCGATTTTGATAAACCATTCATCTTATCTACTGATGGCAATCTCTACGGACTTGGGGCAGTCCTGTCGCAGGTACAAGATGGACACGAGAGAGTGATCGCTTATGCCAGTAGATCCTTGCGAGATACAGAGTGAAACTCCCATAACTACAGTTCCTTCCGGTTGGAACTCCTTGCCCTGGTGTGGGCTATGACGGAGAAATTTGCGGGATATCTGACAGGAGCTAAGATCTTCGTTCGGACAGATAACAATCCCCTGGCCCATCTGGACACTGCCAAGTTGGGAGCCCTGAAGCAACGCTGGGAGGCTCGATTTGCAAAGTATGACTTCTCAATTCGCTACCGCTCCGCTACAGAGAACACTAATGCTGATGGACTCTCAAGGGTTACTTTTGAAACTCCAGTAGGGGATATCGATGAGCAAGTTTGCTCCCACAGCAGTCGCGGCCCAGACAAGTGGGGAGGCCCGTAAGCTACCCAAGGCATTGGGGAGAACTAATGAAGAATGGGGCAGATTGCAAGATGAAGACATTGGACTGTGGCAAATAAAAAGTTGGTTAACCCAGGGCAGGAAACCTAACAAAGAAGAAAGTACTGGTCTGGATGCCAAGATGAAGTCCGTACTACATCAATGGGACAGACTGGAAGTGCATGGAGCTGTTTTGTTCCACAAGTGGCAACAGCCCGCCGACCTAGAGGAGAGGTGACAGGTAGTAATACCCAGAAGCGTGGCATGGGAGATAGCCAAAGAGGCTCATGAGTTTGGAGCTCACTTCGGGCCAGTCAAGACGTACCAGTGGCTGTAGCGTTATGTGTATTGTCCGCGATTTGAGGCCACAGTTGAAGAAGTTTGCCGACAGTGTCGAGTGTGTGAAATCACGAAGAGCACAGAACAGAGAGTACCCCTACAGTTCATTCAGACCAAAGAACCACTGGAAGTATAGATGATGACTATCTCCTTGTGGGACAATCGGCAAGAGGTCCACAGTATTGCCTGGTCATGATCGACCACTTCTCCAAGTTTGCAGTAGTCCCCCCAACTCGGGACCAGAAGGCTGAGTCCGTGGCACGAGCCATCTGTCAAGACTTAATTTGGGTCTATGGGTGTCCAAAGCGGATCCACTCAGATCAAGGGGCATGCTTTCAAGGAAAAGTGATGGAGGAGCTACAACGACTGTATGGCATTGAAAAATCCAGGATAACCCCCTATCATCTCCAAGGAAATGGGGCCTTTGAGTGCAGTATGCCAGTCCTCAGGGTAAGCGACCTGTGAGGTCATGGACATAGGCAGGCAGACCGAGGGGATGGGATTTGTACTCACAGTTATAAAGTCCCTGGGCAGGCGTGCAGTCAGTGATGGAGAGGTTAGCACGTGTGTCCTCTGGGGCACTCTCTAGTTGAAGGGACACAGGCCAGGTGGTATGTGAGGTGCCCTTGATGTTAAGGTTTAACGTGCCTGCGGCAGGGTCCCTTGTTGTTCGTGACGCCAGTGCCTTTTACAGTGGCACAACCGATTTACAGTAGGAATAATTGAGGTACAACGAATTCCGTTGATCATTAACTTCTTTACTGAATGACAAATTATATACAGTTCTTTATGTAATTCCGTTTTGAAGACAAATGGTATAAATGCAGTGATTTTCCTGGTATGGAGGCTTGGTAAAGAATAGGCTAATCCTAGCAAGGTAGACAGAGGGTAAAATGCTTACTGGATAGGACTTGACTTGATCCCTGGTAACTCAGCAGCTGTATTGGTGCGGTGATTAATAATCCGACTCTTGCACCTCAATTCTCCCAAGGCCCAAATGCAGAAAGGGTTGCTTTATCCTTGGGGAAAGCTCCTCTAAAATATATGTTCTCTTGCAGGAAGATTGCTTCACGTAAATTACACCACTAGCAGCTGCAGGCTGACTCGCCTCCTAACTTCAGGAGGTCCACACTCCAACTCCACTACTCTCCTACTCTCCTACTGACTAGACCCAGGCCTGACTATAAAAAGGGCAGTCCCTAGCTCCCTCTAGTGGCTTGGGGGAATACTAACACCCTGACAGGCCTGTACCAAGGAAACTCTCTGCAATTTATATGCAATAGGACATGATACAAGGTACATGGAACGACATGTTCAATACAATGACCATAACACCATTGTGTAGTGCCCACCCATACGTAGTGGGACACTACATGAACGCTTTAACCGAACCATGCTGCAAATGCTCAGGACGCTAGATGAAAACAAGAGGGCATACTGGCCTGACTACTTGCCAGAATTAGTCTGGGCTTACAATAATCGTGTCCACACCACCACCGGTTACACCCCATATATGTTACTATTTGGTAGGGTTGGTCGAGAAATCATTGAATTAAACCTAGAACAGCCAGAAGACCTAATAGAACGATCAACCACCTCATGGGTGAAAGAACACCGTCAGCGGCTCCAGACCATTCGCCGGTTGGCAGGTCAGCGGTTACAAGAGAGAGCTCATACAGACCGTCCTCCAGTCCAGGAGGTTCCATTGCAGCCTGGGGATCAGGTACTGATACGAGAGAAACATCCCAAAGGCATGTTGAGTGAGCGTTGGGAAGCACAGCCATACAAAGTGATCAAGAGAGTGTACCCTAATGGTCCGGTCTACGAAGTGCAGGTTGAGAATGAGGAATTTGCTTCACGGACTCTACATAGGAATATGTTACGTCCATGCTGGTCCAAAGATCCCGCACCTGTTCAGAGGACACCTCCTCCTCCTACCCCATACTCAGAATTTGTTATCTCTGATGGAAATGATGGTGAAGACTGGTGGACTGCTCCCAACACTGAGGAAGCCTCCCAGGCTACAGGTGGTGAAGTCACTGTCACAGAACCATTGCCAGCCCGTAATGAAGAGGTGCCCTCCGACACACCCGAACCTCCTGTTGAGGTGGATGAATCCAGACTGGCAGTTCCTGGTGGAGAGAGTCAGGTCTTAATAGATAACCAAGACCTCCGGAGATCCAGTAGGCTTACTGCAAGGGTTCCACCAAACAGGTACGCTGCCGATGAATTCATTTGGTCCACCTGTATGTATTGTGACAATGTTGTACTGCTGTATAAAAGTTGTACTAACAATTATTTCTATGGACTATATAGCAAGGCCGAGGACGGTCACCTTTAAGTGGGGAGGCATGTAAGAGGCAGCCCCAAGAGCAGCATTTCCAGCACTAATATATATACAGACTGTCATGTTTCCCTCCAACCACCAGAGGCCACTGTGGCTGAGTAAGACAGTGAGAGATGTGGTGTTCCAGAGGATAAGGCAGGCATGCTCAACCTGCGGCCATCCAGCTGTTGCAAAACTACAACTCCCATCATTCTCAGAGAGCCTACAGCTATCAGCCTACAGAAGGGCATGCTGAGAGTTGTAGTTTTATAACAGATGGAGGGCCGCAGGTTGAGCATCCCTGGGATAAGGAGTTAAAGAAGTTTCCTGGGCTGAGCAGTGAGCCTGTGCTGAAGGTGTCTGAGTACACAGAAAAGGATTCTGTCCACTGAGAGGGAGATCCACAGGGAAGATTAGAGTGATTTCTCCCTGCCTGCTGTGACACAGTATATGGGACTTGAGAGTGTGTTTGCTCCCTGACTGAGCTGGTGTTTCCTGGTAAAGAAAGGAGACTGCTGCAGTGTGAGGCGTTTATCTGAGGGGCTTGTGAGTGAATTTCGGCCCTGGCTGATGATATGTCCTGAGATGCTGACTATCTCTGACCAGAGTTACAGAGACTACAAAGTGAGTCTTGCAGTGTCACCCCTGCCAGAGCTGAGCCACGTGGATGCCTAACACAGAGGAGAAGACCACACTGAGCCAAGCAAGCAACCAGATCAGGACCCAGACTTTATCTGCCTGCATATGCCGGGCACAGAACTGTGAGTGCACTGATGCTAACCTGTGTTAGGACATAGGGGAAGAGGATTTAGTTATTGCACTGTAGAAGTGCACCCTGGGTATCAGGGACAGATAGGAATATCCAGAAGAGAGTAGCCTGCCATTTTTGTACTTGTTGTGTTTGCGATTCATTTGTGCCTTTATGCAAATTTCCATTATCTTTATTGTGAATTCTCAAGCTGTTCATACTGTTAATCTGATTTTCCGGCAGTTAAAGTTCTCTTTTAATAAAGCCGGTTTCTTCTTCAGCCTCCTTGTCTGCTGCACTGTACTTGAATCCTGCTCTACGGTCTCTTCCTGTGCTGACCGTTACATGGGCACTACGCGAGCATTAGTACTTCTGGGTCACAGTGGGGACCAGGGCCGGACAAAAATAGGCCCGGGCATTTTTGACTGAGCAGCCCAATCACATGACCCCCAACAGGCCCAGCCACCAGTAAGATAGGAAGGCTTCAGCCAACACACAAGCTTTGCAACAACCAACTTACACTTGATGACTTTTGCAGAAGAAACTGTATATTGTGGGGCACGGTGTATGCTATATGTGTATAACATAAATATATTTCCTATGAAAACTTACGATTACTTGGCTTGACCCTTGGTTATCTCGGACACCACTGCCACACTTTGGCCGGGGCTCGGCGGAGCTGATGTGTTTTATCCTAATGAGAAATATTTCATGATAAGGAATTGGAGAAGGTGCAGAGGGATAGCAGAGCAGGGAGAGGCTGGTGCTGGTACTAGGGGGATCATACCATGGGGGAGTAATAAAGACCACCATAATGTCCCCCCAGTAGTTATAATTCTCCTTATAATAGACAGTGCAAAAAATACCCCCTTGTAATGCCCCCAGTTGAGCTAATGTCCCCATAGTGCCCCCATAATGTACCAGTATAAAATACCCCTACATAGTGCCCCCAGTAAATGCCCCCATAGTGCTCCTTTCCCCCCTCCCTCCTAGTGCCCCCCATAATGTACCAGTATAAAATTCCCCATATATAGTGCCCCAGTAGATGCCCTCTGTGTCCCCCATAATTTGTAATTATAAAATACCCCTTCTCAGTGCCCCCGTAGGTGACCCCATAGTACTCCTCTCCCACTTTCCCCATATTACCCACCATAATATGCATATAAAATGCCCCTATACAGAGCCCCCATATAAAATAACCGTTCTTTGTGGCCTCAGTAGATGCCCCAATAGTGCTCACCAATAATGTGCCAGTTAGAAGTACCCCCATAGATGTCCCCCAATAATGTGCCAGTAGCCAGAGCCCCCTATCATGTGCCAGTAGCCTGAGTCCCTCCATCATCAACATGTGCCAGGAGCATAGTCCCCCACTCTAAGTGCCAGACTGCCAGTAGCCAATAAGCCCCCCTATAATGTGCTAGTAATTATAGTCCCCCCCTATATTGTGCCAGTAGCCATAGGCCCCCCTATAATATGCCAGCATGATAGGCAACCCATTATGTGCCAGTAGCCAATAGACCCCACTATAATGTGCCATTAGCCAATAGGCCCACCTATAATCTGCCAGTAGCCATAGCCCCCCCCCCTATATTGTGCCAGTAGCCATAGGTCCCCCCTTTAATGTGCCAGTATGATAGCCCCCCCTATAATGTGCCAGTAGCCAATATCCCCCCCTATAATGTGCCAGTAGCCAATAGGCCCCCCTATAATCTGCCAGTAGCCATAGGCCCCCCTATATTGTGCCAGTAGCCACAGGCCCCCCCTTTAATGTGCCAGTAGCCAATAGCTCCCCCTATAATGTGCCAGTAGCCAATAGGCCCCCCTATAATCTGCCAGTAGCCATAGGCCCCCCCTATATTGTGTCAGTAGCCATAGGCCCCCCTATATTGTGCCAGTAGCCAAAGTCCCCCCTATATTGTGCAAGTAGCCATAGCGCCCCCTATATTGTGCCAGTAGCCATAGGCCCCCCCTATAATGTGCCATTCCAGGGCCCCCTATAATATACCAGTCCAGGGCCTCCCCCCTATAATGTGCCAGAGTCCAGGCCCCCCTATAATGTGCCAGTCCAGGGACCCCCCTATAATATACCAGTCCAAGGCCCCCCTATAATGTGCCAGAGTCCAGGGCCCCCCTATAATGTGCCAGTAGCCAATAGGCCCCCCTATAATGTTCCAGTAGCCAATAGCCCCCCCCCTATAATGTGCCAGAGTCCAGCCCCCTATAATGTGCCAGAGTCCAGGCCCCCCCCATAATGTGCCAGAGTCCAGGCCCCCTATAATGTGCCAGAGTCCAGGCCCCCCCTATAATGTGCCAGAGTCCAGGACCCCCTATAATGTGCCAGAGTCCAGGCCCCCTATAATGTGCCAGAGTCCAGGCCCCCTATAATGTGCCAGAGTCCAGGCCCCCTATAATGTGCCAGAGTCCAGGCCCCCTATAATGTGCCAGAGTCCAGGCCCCCTATAATGTGCCAGAGTCCAGGCCCCCTATAATGTGCCAGAGTACAGGGCCCCCCTATAATGTTCCAGTCCAGGGCCCCCCCTATAATGTGCCAGAGTCCAGGCCCCACCCCCTATAATGTGCCAGAGTCCAGGGCCAACCCCCTTTAAAATGTGCCAGCCCCCTTTAATGTGCCAGAGTCCAGGGCCCCCTATAATGTGCCAGAGTCCAGGCCCCCTATAATGTGCCAATCAAGGGCCCCCGCCCCCCCCCCTATAATGTGCCAGTCCAGGCCCCCCCTGTAGCCATTAAGTTGAGACTGAGAGAAGAGAAAAAAATAAAAAAAGTATCAAATACCTACCTTCTGCTCCTGCAGGCTGCACCTGTCCTAATCGCGAGCCTTCACTTCACTCCCATCCTGACAGTGCCACTCCTCTTTACGGCAGCACATCGGCAGTCTGGCGGCACGATGACGTCTTCAGGACGCCTGCGCCGGTCCGGCGGCCTCTCTGATAGACTTCCGGCAGAACACCTCCACGGCCGTCTCCCTCCACAAGCTGGACCGCGCGGCGTGAGAAAGTAAGTCGGCTCCGCTCCGCCTCCTACTCCTACATGATCTTCACAGGCAGCCGCGCCGCTGGCAGAGAATGACTCTGTCCACCCCTGATTATCAGGCTAATGTTCGGCCTGGCCCACCGGGCAAATGCCCGGTCTGCCCTATGGCCAGTCCGGCCCTGGTGGGGACATGTTGGGGGCACTGTAGGAGCACTGTTACTACCATGTGTGCTCTAGCAGAGAATTATTACTATTGGTGGGACTTTTGGGACCACTATTACTGTGGGGGCACCTTGGCACAGTATCAGTTTACCACAGCCATTTTTGGGGGACGTTATGTTTACACTATAAGTGTCAGGGGCACTATTTGCTGGGCGCAGTTATTTTAGGGCATTGTGTCCCAATAATTATTGAAGAGCACTATCTGCATGGTACTAGTATTATTAGGGGGTTTAAATGTTTCTGCAGTATAATATTGGGAAGAACGGCAGGCAGAGTATTAGAGATAGTAGGATGATTTGTCCAGAATATAGGAGAATGATGGAAAAGTAGTAAACCAAGATTTTTTTTGTCAAACTGCAGAGACGAGGAATGGCTGAAAATTGGTGGTCTGAAGCTCTGAAAGGAGAAGATGAGGAAAGAGAACATCTACATCAAAAGAGACGTCACTGGATGTAAGAGGTATGGGACGCTGTATTACTCTGTATTGATGGGAGGGTGGTTATAGAATTTGGCCCACCCTGCCGCATCCTGACCCCGGACTTCAGGTCAAACTTTGCGTGTTCTGAGTTCTAGGGGCTCACACCCATCTACTACATTATCTGTACTCAGAGAGTTATCAATGTGTTATCTGTGGTGTTACATATGACTGCAAGTGATATCTACTACATTATCTGTAAAAAGGAGGCATGGCCGCAATACTTGCCTTGCCCCGGGAGCTGACAACCCACGCTACGCCACTGGTTCTCATCACCTCTGACAAGCAGTTAATTATTGGGAACCAACTGTTTGTTCTCTACAATTGCCTGCATAGTTGGCTCATGTAAAATGGGTCTTCAAGGGCATCTGTCAGGAGATTTGTACTATGATACTTGGCAGCTAGGGGCATCTGTGTTGGTCCCATGTTCAAATATGCCTGGACACTGTGTGTCCCTTGTCAATCAAAGTGGATAGAGAACCCAGTGTTGAAGAGAAAGTGTTTTTTTCTAGGTGTAATGGCAACGCCAAACTCTCCCCCCCCCCCCCATGCTCCTAGAGGCTCATTTGCATATATTAAAACTTCATTTTTCTCAGCAATGCAGGCACATATGAACATGTGTCCGATACATTTTCAGAAACAGAACATTGATGTAAAAGTTCAACTCTTCGGTCCACTCACCCACCAGGAGATCAACGCTAGTGACACGGCGGTGCTCTGTCCAGCAAGAATCCTGACGATACATCCATACAACAAAAGGTCAGGACGGCACTCACCATTTCATCACGGTATCTGCGTGTATTTGATGCAGGAGGAGGAGACATACAGTGCAGACTCACATAGAAAAGGCGACGGCCGTTTCGCGCTACCGCGCTTCCTCTGGCCTTTCACTTGCAATGAGATTTATGCGCTCAATCGCACCTAGCTCAATCAGATTTATGCGCTCAATCGCACCTGACTTGGCGCATTGTTTTGACGTAAACAATCCCGTCATCTGAACTCAGAGTTCAAGGCAAATATTCAACGGCAGCCTCATTGCAATGCTTTATATCTATATCTTAAGTAGAAAAAGACACATTTAGCATACATTTAAACAAATAGTTACTATACAACCTTATAAAAAAGCACTCATATCTAGTTTTTAATTTAAACCCAGCAAACCGGTTGCATTAGATCGAAGGATCCACCTTCCTTCCCTCCTTAAGAGTCCTCGTTCCCTGTCACCGCCCCGTGCCATGCGATTAATCACTTCCAAACCAGCGAACCTCAGTACACTGGTTATTTTTTTTATGGACAACATAAAGCCGTGTAACTTTTGTGACCTAATTTGAAAATAAGCAAAAACTGATAATTAACTTACAAAAAAGTAAAGTTGATGCCATCTGAAGCTGAATGATGAAATTCAGAAATAATGAGGGACGCACACTGTATGCAGCTCTCGCATCACAACAGCATGTTTAAATTTGGTCTGATTCATTGAAATACATTAGTTACTGCTGATTTACAATCATTATCTTTGATAAATACAAATTACATTAAAGTAATGACGATATATAGGCAGAATGTCTTCTGGGAATTACTACGTTTCCTTTGATCATCGATGGGTTGTGGGAATACAATTTGAAAAAATAAAGTCCCCTAGGGATACAATATTTATTAGAAAATGCCACTGTGTATGAACAAACTTTCCTGCCTCATGCTGCTACAGTTAATGTGGAATATATTGGTATGGAGTAAGACATGTATGTGCTGTATTTATATATTAGAATTTTAGGTGTGTTCTAAGGTTAATGATTTTACAGCGCTTTTGCTGCAGAATCTGCAACAAATGGTCAGCAAAATCAATGTGTGTTACACACACACGTTTTGGTCAGTGATTTCCATTAGTGATTGTGAGACAAAACCAGAATTGGAGCCTCCACAGACACAAAGTATTAGGAAAAGATCTGCCCCTGTTCTGTGTTTAGACCCACACCTGGTTTTGGCTCACAATCACAAATCACTGACCAAAACACTGATGAGGCCAAGTTAAAGGGTATTCCCATGTTCCCAAAGGTGCATGGACATACACAGGGACCACTTTCAGCATCTTTTATGACTTGTGGGTAATTAATTAAAAAAAGCAATCCATTTGCTTGTTAATCTTGTCATACTATCACTGGAGGTGGGCTCATAAATTTGACAGACTGAATTGTGGCATCCTATGACAGTGCCATGTTTAAAGCCACTGAGTTCTTCAAAGTGACCTATACAATGTGCCAACATTTATCTATGGAGATGCATGGCTGTGTGCTTCATTTTATGGTCCTCTCTGCATCTGAATTGCACATGTTAAACCCCTACTCATGAAAATGATAATAACGAAACCATGCCAAAACAATATTGTCGCAAATAAATAGTGGCACTAGGCACCCTTGAATTATGACACCATATTCTACATATTGTTAGGTTAACTTAACAATGGACCCACCAACTAGGGACCTGCAATGGCCACACATGACCGCTGACTAAACCTAAAAACCGCTGGCTAAAGCTAACCAACCTACTTGGTTGCTTGAGTCAGTCTGAAGCTGGGAATGTGCCCCAAAGCCTCCTACAGACAAGAAACACAGTCATAAAGCCATATTAGCTGACACTGACTGTGTGTGATGTGTCACAATCCCACTTTACATCGTAGAACACCACAGCAAAACATATAACTTGTTTTAAGCAATATTTGTCTGCTATTTCTTATCTGCTCTGTCTTACATTTCGACAACAATACTCCACCTTTAATCAGCTCTCGAATTACCTTTCCACCTATCTTCCATCCAAATAACCACCCACGGTTGTTCTTTTACCTTCTGACTAGTGTCAGAAGTTAACCTATTCAAAATTCTGTGCATGGCTATGCTATAAGGGTTGCAATGCTGACCAGTTAAGCCCAGTATGACTTATCAGTAAGACTGGCAGGATCCTGGCTAAGCGTCCAAGTGCTAGGCATGGTATTTAAGTTTAGTACTGTTCCATTGCTGGATGCTGATGATTGTGTATATAGTATCCTGGCTCAGTTTGTACCTCAGTACTTTGTACCTGAACCCAAGATCCACTTGTTCTCCTTCTGTGTACCAATCATGGCTTGTTTCTGGATTAACCCTTTATCTACTGTATTGGCTTCTTGCTATTTGTATGCTATTCTGACCATGGCTAGGTTCTGGATTTACCCCTCAATTTTTGTTATGTTCTCCTAATTCTAACCTGCACCAAAGTCATTCCGATCTGCTTGTAGCAAGCTTCCACCAGCTTCTTGACAGGCTATGGTGAAGAACCTATGGGTTACCATAGCTTTCTACCAACTAGAGTGGTTAAAGAAGAGTGGTAGCAGTTTCTGAATGTTTTGGCTGTGGTTCCAGATGGTGACCATAGTATTTCCTTACACCTAGATTACCTGATCACACTAACTATGTGACCATCTCCATTCTTTAAAAAAGGCCCCTCTCCCACCATTTCTCGGTTTTCCCTCTACTATCCTTTTTATCTGGCAGCTACATAGTCATCCTTATGGTTCCTTACAGGCAACTTGGCTGTTTGTTACTTTACAGTTGTGGCTGAAACAGTTAGTAGGGGTGTCCACATACTTTTTGTCATGTAGTGTATATTCAAGGATTTGCTGTTTGTTAGATCAGTAATTCTAGTTTGAACAGGCGATGTAATTCAATTAATTTCTATTATTGGTTTATATGTCTTGTATTTTTGTCTTCCCTTCAATTACTTTTATGATTTTTTAAAGGTTGAAGCTTGGCCTCTTACTTTCACTGTACCAATTAAGGCTTCAAAGCTTGAGACTTGTGAATCACAGCTTTGAGGTCTCTCATGTATTATATGTATATTCTATTTTTCTGCAGGCTTCTTAAGCAGCACGTTTCTGCCTCAGAGATGATTACTATGGGAACATCATGTGCAGTATAAGTTTTTTTATATAATAATTCACTAATTATGGAGACTACAAAAAAGACTGACACCTCCCATATATTGTTAAAATTCTACAAATTAACTGCTCAGGCAACAAACAAATTTCTAGCAATTATTAAAACTTTGTGTAGGCCTATAAAGAAGAAGAAGACATGTTGCCATAAAATGCAGTGCAATTTACAGGCAGAATGCTATAGAGCAGGAGGAGCTGATCAGATTGTTATATACTGTATTTTGTGGGAAAGGATTCAGTAAAGTGTATTATTTGTTCAATTTAATATCTTCGCTTTTGGACTTCATGGTTCAAGTGGACTAGTGGCAGGGAATTTATATTAGTTTCAATTCCTCAAGTGTTTGCCAAAGAGTGTATATGGAGTTGATCCAGCTAGAGGAGGAGAAGAAATCCATGGTGTTGGTGAAGATTATGATGGAACTACTTTTTCAACAGGGATTAAAACTGCTAATAGTCCATATGTACAATCCTAAAGTCTCACATGATACTGTGAAAGCTTTTCTCAAGAATTATTGTGAATATGTTAAGTCTTTGGGCCGGCTGAGAAATAAGCCTGGCTTTTTGAATGGAAAAAGGAAATTTTTGATTAAATTCAAAATGACAGGAAGTGCAAAAGCAGGTTTTAAGTTTATTCCGGCTGCGTTTTCTATTGATGGGGATTTTATTTCTATAAAGATAAAGTGAAGTATAAAGATAAAGTGAAGTATGTAGTAATTGTGGGAAGACTGGACACAAAGGAGCGGATTGCAATAAAATGAAGGTTTGTGACTTATGTCGTGATAGCAGACACCTTGCAAAAAATGTCCAATGTGGAATGACAAACAAACCTTTTATGCAGAGGGAGAGGAAGTGGGGAACGTTTTGGAGGGAATATGGAGAGGCGGGGAGTATGGTGGAGGTGTCGAGGTTGCAGGTGCTAGGGAGGAGGGACAGAGAAAAAAGCCTAGAGAGGAACAAAGGGTGAAAGAAGTTGTCACCCTGCTATGTCTCTGTAACTGGGGCAAGTGGAGCTATGAGACCCAGTCAGGAAGTAGTGAGTAGTGAGTCTCCATCAGTGATAGAGATGGTGTTTGGAGACATTATCATTTGGTGAATTGTCAGGAGAGGAGATGAGTGATGCATGTCCTAATCCAGTGGTAGTTGAAAGAGACAAGATGGAATGTCAGCAGGAAAGCAGTGATAATGGAATTATACTAGGCCAAAAGGTTAAGGAGTGTGAGGAGAATGGTGATGAACACCAGGCCTTGCAATTATTGACAGGGACTCAGAACCTGAGTTGCTAAAGTTAGAGAAAGTGTGTGTAGAAGAGTAAGTGGAAAGGAGACCAAATATTGAGATATAATTGCTAGTCAATTTCTTTTTTTTTTGCTCATAATGAGTATAATTTTTGCATCTTTGAATGTGAGACGAATTGGTACTGCGATTAGGAGTGCTGCAACTTTGGAGTATTTGGAGACTGTCAATGCTGATGTTATATGTCTGCAGGTGTGCTGTATTAAATCTGCTCCAAATGAAAGTGAATGGGAGAAAGGACCTTCATTATGGTAAGTGTGTATGGAAAATAAAAATGAAGTTATGGGGATTAATTACAAATAGGAATCTTTCTGTATTGGATTATTCTATTGTGGTTCCAGGACGTTGTATGATGGTAAATTTACAATTTTTTGGTCATTGTTTCCGGGTGCTAAATTTGTATGCTCCAGTGGATAAAAAGGAAAGGATTGGTTTTCTTGAATCATTAAAGGTAGTAAAGTTGGTAAGAGAGATGAGAATTGTGGCAGGGGACTTTAACTGTATTAAGAAGATGAACGTGAAAGCCCAGGGGAGGTTATGGGAGATGTCACTTCTACCTTGTTGAATAAGATAGTAGAAGATTTGCATTATAGTGATGCAGGATTGAAGATGGGCACAGCTGTAGATTTAGGATTGATTATGTTTTTGTATCTCAGGGAGTTGAAGTAACGACATATGAATGTATAGGAACATTTTTTTTTATTTTTTTTTAAAGATTATCTTAGTTGAAATGGCTATAACTAGTGTTGAGCGAACAGTTCGAGCATCGTTCGTGTTCGTACCGAATTTTGGGGTGTCCGGGACCCGGACCCGAACCCGGACATTTTCAAAAAAGTTCGGGTTCGGGTTCGTCGTTCGGCATGTATTTTGGCGCATTTTGAAAGGCTGCAAAGCAGCCAATCAACATGCATCATACTACT
>JAKVIS010002391.1:0-23393 GCA_033119425.1 Bufotes viridis | reverse complement strand
AGGAGGAATGTGACTGTA
The DNA here is from genome assembly GCA_033119425.1 of Bufotes viridis. Taxonomy (NCBI): domain Eukaryota; kingdom Metazoa; phylum Chordata; class Amphibia; order Anura; family Bufonidae; genus Bufotes; species Bufotes viridis. The sequence continues at coordinate 23,375 of JAKVIS010002391.1, read as the reverse complement.
AGGCATGGTGCCAGACTCAGAGGTGACATCAACTTCATCCTGCTATGAATGAGAGGATGAGTGAGCCATCCAGTCCACAATGTCATCCTTTTTTTCCACAGTAATAATCTGTTGCTTACTGGAAGCTAGGGAGAACTGTGGCCTGCTGGTAATTCTTATGGTGTGACAATTGGTGCTGACTGTGTTTTATGACTGTTTGCACCATTACAGCTATCCACATTTTCATTGGCAGATGACATGGGTCTTTTGTTTTTCACTCTGTGATTTACCAGACAGGTTTTTGGGAAAAAAGGTGCAATTGTGCAACCTCTGCAACCAAAATATATGCTACTGTTGTTGATGCAAACGGTAGAAAACAGTTTTTAGCACAATTAGACAGCCCTCTGAGTGTGACCAAACTATACACTGCTATTGACACACTAACATACACTTATGTTTGTGCTCTCATGAATAGTAGAAAAATGTACAGGTTTTTGAGCAATAGCAAAAAGCCCAGTTGGACATGAATGCAACCAAACTATATACTGCTATTGACAGACTAAAATGCACTTATTTCCACACATACATAGTAGAGAATTTGCAAAGGATTTCTTGGGGAAAAAACAAGGGCAATTTGCAGTCCAAAGGGTGCAACAAAAATTGGAACCATATAAAATCCTCCTTTCCTGGAACAGGGTTAAGAATATTCCAAAGTAGCAATCCCCCCCCCCCCCCCAAATACGAGATGAGGCTCCGTATTTATCGTTAATCAGGAATCTGCTTTATTGAGGGCTACCTGCCCGGTATTTTTGCAGGTCTCTCACCTGGTGGACACTCCCTTAGGGGACCAGAAGGAAGACTGAGACACAGGAGATAGAGTAGCCAATCACACACAATGGGACAATACAGACACACTCAGCATATTCCTCACCTCTGCTTAGGAGATTATTGAGTCAATTACTGTATCTACTCAATTATCTCCAAGCTGAAAAGTTACTTTTTATACATCTTAATAACTTTGTGAGTGTACATCGTACACACATAAAACTTATACTGGTAAAAATAATATAACTTGGAGACAAACATATCCAAAATTCACTTGAACAGGTTCAGGGGTTTAAAGGTTAGGTCAAAGTCCTTTGTGACCAAATGAAGCATGGTTTTTCTGTCTTTGCAAGGTGAGCACCGGATGGGCCGGCTTTCAGGAGAAAACAAGGGAAAACATGGGGCCTGTATGGGCAAGGCAACAGCCGAACAAACAGACGAATGGAGGGAGGGGACAAGCAATCCATAGACAGACGGTTCTGTCACAGCGATATAATGCTGCTCTCGACTGATTAAAATACCATTATTAACTGTCTAAGGGTTTAATAAATTAAGCTGACAGCAGGAAGTGTTGTAAAAAAAATGGAAAACATTGTTCACCTGTTAAATTACCTACCTCTCCAGCATCAATACATACTGTGGTAGTCCTTGCTGGTCTTTGTATATTTTCCAGTAGCAAAAAGCCATACATCCTACTACATACATGACTACTGCAACAAATCATTTTTTAAAGATAACCTGTCACTGGATTTTTTTTCTAAAATCAATATTTTATACTGTATTCCACCTTGAGCAGATGCCATCGCTCTATTTTTTGTAAAAAAAAAAAGACAACTGCCCCTACATTGCACCACGCTGTCCTCTGCTCTGTTCTCGAGCCTATGATGCTTATTGCTAGCAGCGGTACAGGGAAGAGGAGACCTCAGTGGGTAAAGGGGGCAATTTATAATAATGGGGTCATAAAGGGGGCATTGTATAATACTGGAGGCACAAAAGGGGCCATTACCTATACTGGGGGGCACACAGTGTTATCTATACTGGGGGCACAAAGGGGCCTGTTTCTATAGGGGCACTATGGGTGGCATTATGCATACTAGGAGGCACTATGGGTAGCCATTATATATACTGAAGGCACTGCAGGGTTTGAGATAATTCTTCTGTTTTTAACAGCTGTCTTTAACGGTCATTAAAAGCTGATGCAAAATGGCCATTAATAAAGAATAAATCACTTGAAAATGGAAGCACACATTGATGCAAAATAACCATGAAAACTCCCAGTCTGTCGGGCGACAGCCAGGAGCATGTAGCCTAACAGACCCAAATTTTGTGTCATTTGATTAGGGAGAATCGAAGACAGGGAGAAAGAGAGATGAGAGAGAGGAGGAAGAAAGAAACTTTTCCAGACACTCAGAGCATGTTGGTAGAACACAGACACGAATACAATTTACTCAATCTTTATTTATAATACCAATATACTATAATAGCATTAGTTTTATTACAAGCCATTTTAATCTGGAGAAAATGTTCTAAACTTCTTACAACTATGCTGCATTTGTAAGAGGTAACATGTTACAATAAGGTGTTCAATATCTGTTTCTCAAAACGTAAAAAAAGAAAAAAGAAAAATCACACAATTGACCCTTTTGTAGAATTTGTAAAAGTGTGAGCGATCCTCTGTGACCTGTTTGTGCGCAGCTGTCTAGCACAAGGTGATAAGGAATGTGAGGAATATGATAATGCATGAGCTCTTATTTCACAAGGCTTTTAGCCTGTGAAATTCTTTAGCATTTTTCTGGCCCTGTGTCAGTATGTTCTATATCTCACCGGAATGTTTGGCCATGCATAAAAAAAATAAATAGCTTTTATTTTGAAGACTTAAATAGGCACATTCTTGACATATCTGTATGTGGTTCACAATGGTGAGCCATATTTCTGCTACTGCTGACACAATTATAGGATTATAATATATCCCTTTCACTGATGTTGAGATACTTGGTGTATTATATTATTTGACAATTAAATTTATGAAACTACTTGATAAATGTAATACTTATTTTAACACTTAGATTGTTGAGCTCTAAAGCCAGTCACACAAAGCTTCATTTCTACTGACAGATCCCATTGAGATCAACAGAATGTTACAGCTATTTTCTTCCAATGGAAGAAACACAAATTCAAGGTTTTACTGTTTCCCCAGAGATAGAAAAAAATATATATATATAAAATTCAACCTATATTAATTACTTAAAGGGGTTGTCTGAGTAAATTTTAAACTTAACAAAAGTCGCTAAGTAATGAGCCTATAGTCATCTGTTACTCCACTGTCATTTTCAGCACTGTACCTCTGACTGGTCCCCTTTGTGGTGTTTGAGTACAAGGCTGTAGCAGTGACACAGAAGTACCGTATATAGCACATAACTAGAGTTGAGCGGACACCTGGAAGTTCGGGTTCGACGGATTCAGACGAACTTTTTAAAAAAGTTCAGGTTCGGGAACTTAACCCCAAACCCCATTGAAGTCAATGGGGACCCGAACTTTTGGGCACTAAAATGGCTGTAAAAAAGTCCTGGAAATTGTAATTTTGCACCCAAGAATTGAAAAGAAGATTTTTCAAATTTTCAGTCCCTGTCACCTATGCAGTGCATGGTTACTTGACAGCAAAAAATTGGAATATGTCAACCCCTGAACTCCCAGACAGATTAATTATATTATTGTCCCCGGCACATATGCAGCGCAGGCCGCAAAGGTAATTCCTGGCCTTAAAAAATATGATTTTTTCACCACCCATGAATAACATGGATTTAAGTGGTATATTTTGGGGTGTAGGACCTCATCGTTCTCAACATTATCTTCCACCCAGTCTTCATCCCTGCCCTCTTTGTCGGTCTGCACACCACAGAAAGCCGCAGCAGTTTGCACCTGTGTTTCGTCATCAGAGACGAACTGCGGTGGTCTTCCCATGTCCTCGTCCTCAAACCTAAGTGATTGAGCATCCATGCACTCAATCTCTTCCTCTTCTAGTACAGGGCTATGGTTATGGCCCTGGGAAACCCTGCCAGTAGAGTCATAAAAAAATTCTAAGAGACTGCAGCATGACTTGGGGCTTAGATTGCTTGGCTGATTTGCAAGGGGGTGAGGTGAAAGACTGATGGGCATGGGCTGCAGGTAACAAATCTGAGCTGTCAGCAGGGAACTGGGTGGGAGACAATGTGAAGGAACTGGAGGCACTGTCAGCCACCCAATCTACTAGCGCCTGAACTTGTTCTGGCCTCACCATTCGTAGAGCGGCATTCGGGCCTACCACATAACCCTGCATGTTCTGTTGCCTACTCACACCTGAGGAAGGTGTTTCACTTGGACCTGTTGTTGGCGCTGTACGGCCACGTCCTCTCCACCAACACCACCACGACCAGGGCGACGTCCCTTATTTGATGTTCTCCTCATTATTTGCGTTCAAAATTTAATTTTTTAAACCAACAATGTAAAAGCAGAAGTTAACGGTTTAATTTGACTGTCAGAAATGCAGCGTACACCACAAATGTGCTATCTACCACAAAACCTGTGTGTTTGCAACCAACTATGCAAATGCGGAGTTCAAAAGGTTACTTAAAATGACTGAAATACAGGGTAGGCCTCAGATCTGCTATGTAGCACAAAACCAGTGTCTATTGCAACAAACTACAGGAATGCAGTATGTCACCGCTAAATTTTAAAATAGGTTTTTCAGCGTTCTATGCAAAAGTGCTCTGTGGAACAGCAAAATGGGTTTATTTCCCCCAAATACACAAATGTATGTCACTGCTAAATTTAAAAATACATTTTTGTGTGTTGCATGCAAAACTGCTCTGTGGAACAACAATACGGGTTTATTTCCCCCAAATACAGGAATGCAGTATGTCCCTGCTAAATGTTAAAATAGTTGTTTCAGTGTTCTATGCAAAAGTGCTCTGTGGAACAACAATACAGGTTTATTTCCCCCAAATGCAAATGCTGTATGTCGCTGCTAAATTTTAAAATAGTTTTTTCAGCATTGTATGCAAGCGTGCTCTGGGGCACAACAGTAGGGAATATAATGGTAACAATGGGCCTGAGATGAAAAAACTGAGCCAAGGGGTGGTCACCAATACTGAACACAAAATATAATTTGGGGTACCACTAAAATATAACCTTTAATAATTCTATTAAAATGTGCTCAAATAATATATCTCAATTACCAACAATGAGCCAATACAAGCTCAGTGTTATAGGCACAGTGTATTGTGCCACAACAATTCTGTAAAAACAAAAAGCAAACCAGTGAATGAATGCATAGGAAAGGATGCGGAGAGACAGGTCACTGGGTCTCTGACCCTATCACTCCCTATCGATCCACTAAGGCACCTAGGTAGACCCTGTTATATACCTTCTTGACAGGACAGTGATTGCTCAGTTTAATCAAGAAAAAAATGGGAAATGGGAAAAACTGACTAAGGTGCTCAAATAAACATGTTAAGATGGGGTACGTGACTCATGTTCACCATCAAATACTGTCCCATGAGTCACATACCCCATAGGGAGTGATAGGGTCAGAGACCCAGTGACCTGTCTCTCCGCATCCTTTAATATCCATTCATTCACTGGTTTGCTTTTTGTTTGCACAGAATTGTTGTGGCACAATACACTGTGCTTATGACACTGAGCCTGTACTGGCTCATTGTTGGTAATTGAGATATATTTTTTGAGTGCATTTTAATAGAATTATTGAAGGTTATATTTTAGTGGCACAACAGTAGGGGTTTATTAATCCAACTACAGAAATGCAGTTTTTCACCGCAAAATTTAAAAACTGTTTTTTCAGCGTTGTATGCAAACGTGCTCTGTGCACAACAGTACAGGTTTATTAACCTAACTACAGAAATGCAGTTTTTCACCCCAAAATTTTAAAACAGTTTTTTCAGCGTTGTATGCAAACGTGCTTTGTGGCACAACAGTATGGGTTTATTAACCCAATTACAGAAATGCAGTATGTCACCCCAAAAATTATAAAACTGTTTTTTCAGCGTTGTATGCAAACGTGCTAAAACAGTACGGGTTTAGTCCACCAGTTTTTCACTGCAAAATTTTAAAACAGTTTTTTCAGCATTGTATGCAAACGTACTCTGTGGTACGACAGTACGGGTTTAGTCCACCAACTACAGAAATACACTATGTCACCTCAAAATTTTAAAATAGGTTTTTCAGCGGAGTATGCAAACGTACTGTGTGGTCCGTCAGTATGGGTTTATTCCCCCAACTACAGAAATACACTATGTCACCCCAAAATTATAAAATAGGTAATGTAGGGGGACCTGACCTGCCAGAAAAATGGAATTTTTTCTCCACTGAGCTACCAAAAACAAATTAGACTGATGTCCTTGGCAGGCTGGCACACATGCAGGTCACATGCAGTTCCGAGGACACTGCAGTTGCTAAAATGGCCGCCGACCCCCACCTCAGTAACAGATGGATTAAAAATTATTTTGCAGTATCACTGGGCTCAGGGCTGGGTACAAATATGTAGCATAGCACCCTCAATAATTGCTGTAGTTTGAAGAGTTAACACCACAAAGTTCAAGAGATTTCTTCCCTAATCTGTCCCTCACAGAAGCGGCAGCATCCTATCCCTACACTGAGAAGAGCAGAGTGACATGCGGCGCTACTTGACTCCAGCTTAAATAGAGGCTGGGTCACATGCTGCACTTAGCCAATCACAGCTATTCCAATAGTAGGCATGGCTGTGATGGCTTCTTACGGCAAAGTAGTGAAACACTTGTTGATTGGCTGCCCTGCAGCCTTTCAAAAAGCGGGAAGAAATCACCGAACAATGAACCTGAACCCGAACTTTTACGGAAATATTCGGATTCGGGTCCAGGTGCGAAAAAACATAATGTTTGGTACGAACCCGAACTTTACAGTTTGGGTTCACTCAACCCTACACATAACCTCTTTACCCAATTTCTTGCCTTAGCAATATATGGCACCGGACTACTAAGGCAAATTACTGGCTGTGATTGGCTGCAGTTGTTATGTGCCGTATACTTCTGTATCAATGATTCAGTCTTTATTGCAAATTTAGTGGCTGTTACGACATACCGGTTTGGCTTTGGGCTATGCCTACTCCCTTGGTTTTTACCCTTTAACCCCTATACTGGGATATTTTCTTCACTGCAGGGTAGCGACCAGGAAACTACCTCTTGAAATAGTCCCGACCGAGTGTACAAATGACCCATGGGGTCAGAGACACTGGTGCAAAGCAAGCAATACTCGTGGTCAGGAAAGAGTCAGTGGTCAGGGAAAGTAGAGCTTGTGTTTATCCAAAAAATATTCTGAGATCAGGGCAGGCAGCAGAGAGTCAACACAGTAAATAAGCAAAAGTCTAGGAGGCAGTGGAGAGTCAGCGTTAATAAACTGGCATAGTTCGGTACACGGGCAGATTAACAGAAATTTATTAAGACCAGTGTTTTAGATGCCGGTTTTAATAAACCCTATAGCTGGTGCTGGTTATGAAGTTATGAAGAGGTGCCGGCTTCTACATATTTCCTCGCTGGCTTACATTTATACCATTTTCTAGGACTAAAACAGGCTTTTTTAGAACTGGCGTGAGCAGGGAAAAGTCTCAGATAGCGGCGTAAATAACCTTTGCTCCACAATCTGCGCCAGAAACACTCCTAAAATAGGTGTATTTCTGAATAGTAAATGACCTCCAGTGTGTTTTTTTAGTACATCTGCCAACTACACCAGTTCTCGCTGTTTGGTGTTATATCATTGGACAGTGGAAAAGTACTACAGTTCATTACAGTCCTAGCAGAAAAATATAAAATGAATGGCAGTTTTAGATGTTATTTTATAGGTTATCATCAGTTACTCTATTTCCTGCCTTATTGCATAAAAATTAGGCAGAATAAAAAAACAAAACATTCTAAGCAATATATCATCAAAAACATCCTTTATTATTTTTATTGAGTAAATGCCTCCTTTGCTGGTTGTATGAATGACAAAAATATGATGTGCAAAAGTCAAGTGCCTGTTAGCAAAGTGCATCTGCCCTTCCGATGCTCATTTACCCCTGTATGAACATTGATGGATATGTTCATCACTCGAACTTGGGATAACTCCAAACTCCAGTCCAGGAACCTGGGCTCCCTCTGTCAGCTCATCAGAACCATACAACATGATCGAGGGATACCAGTGGGTTTCCTGTGCTCATGATCTTCCTCTGCTCAGTTCTCATATGATGAACACGTTCAAATCCAATAATGACGGATGCCATTTTATACAGGATGGCCCACAAATTAGTAGCCCGTCTCCAGAGATAGTATGACAAGATGAACAAGCAAGTGGATTCTTTTTTTTTTTATCACCCACAGGTCACAAAAGGTGCTGAAAGTGGTCCAGGTTTACCTCTATGCATCTTTGGGCACATCAGATTATGTTGGCTGATACTGCTTGTAGGTCTTCAATAGTGATACGGCAGAAGAAAAAATGTCCTGCTTTTTCCAACAAAATGGGGCAACATGCCACACCTCACCAAACTCACTGGAACGGGTTCATGAACTGTTTATGGAGAAGCGAACTGTGAGCAAGGGGTTATGGCCACCATGTTCCCCAGACTGGTCCACATACAATTTTTTATCTCTGGCGATTATTAAAACAGAAAGTGTCTGCTAACAATCCATATCCCCTGGATGATCTCAAAGAAAACATCACAAACACTATCTGCAAGCAGTATCAGCCAACATAATCCGATGTGCCCAAAGATGCATAGATGTGAACGGGGACCACTTTCAGCATCTTTTGTGACTTGTGGGTAATTTAAAAAAAACAAGCCACTTGCTCGTTCATCTTGTCATACTGTCGCTGGAGGGCTACTTTTTTATAGGCCAACCTGTAGTATCTATCTGAGGCATCTGTTTAATGTACACTTTTTTATGCGTTAAACGTAAGAAAAAAACATAATGTGGACCCTGCCTTAACTGCACTTCAGCCTGCACATGTCATTTTCCAGCATAGATGGGGTTATGTGCGCCACTGCTGCCAATAATTGGTCTCAGCTGTGACAAGTCCCCAAATGGTACATGACATGTCACTTGGGGACATATTGCTGATGAGACCTTAATAAGGGGACCGAAGTCCAGTGAAGACAGCAGTGAACTCACGGAGCCAGAACAGAGCAGCGAGAAGCAGGTAAGTGAGCTTCCCGTCACAGGTCCAGTAGTGAGAGATGGAATTTTAAATGCAAGGTAATCCTGGACAACCCCTTTAAGCCTTGTGCAAGGACACTCCAACCGAGGATTTTGTATTTTTAACACAATAATTTTCATACCGCACAGCTTAGGGAACATGCGAATGGTGGTTTGGATTGCTAACTTATAATGGTTTAATTGATTTATCAGCCTTTTAAACACTAAAAGATGAATTCACCCACCCTCCATTCAAGGTTTATTTTATTTTTAGAACATTATAATACAAGAAGAAAGGCTGAAGCCAATGAGAATGTGATATCATGCCAAGTTTAAGGACGTCTCAAAAGCACATCAATGACAATTGTCTGACTGCTGCCTTATCAGCGCCGATCACATTTTAGCTGAGACCTTTCTGCACAAGTTCTCTTTATTCTGAACTGTGTACCTTTTGATCACATTGATTTATCCTCTGTTGTGCATGACTTCAGTTTATCGTCCTTTTGAATACATTTTTCCCTCCGCAAAATACTGTGGCACAGATGGAGCCTAGCCCTCCATTCTGTAGCCAAAATCAATACTGCAAATGGAATGAAGTCGCAATAGAGAGCTGCCGTCATCATAGTAAAATATCCTTGCTGACCATTTTCATAATAATATTGTTAGCGGCGCAGTTCAGTGTCACTTTTATTCATTGCTATACATTTATCAGTGGATGGAATTGCTACTAATTGTGCTCTTAGATGGCTGAGGCAATGACCACCGATGCACTGAATAGCAAGCAGTAGATTAATCTCTAAGTAAGATCTCAGGTAAATTGGTTTGAGGTGAATTCTTTAACCTTCCTGTCTACATATGGTTTAATTGGCTAAATATATTTTCTCAGATGCTACAGGTTAAAGTTAGAAATGAGAAGTGCCTTTAAATGCTAGGGGAACTTTCATTGTAATTGTGTTTTATGGGTAATACTTATTTGGAAGCAAGGACAGACGATAATGTTGTGGCTAAACAATTGAGCAAATGGGAACTGAGAAGTGTAGCGCCAATGTTTAAAGATGGAAGAGCAAGGCGTCCTTGAAGGTTTTTTGGGAGATTACTATGGGTTTTAACATATATGCTCATGTAGTTACTTTCTCCTGACCCATTTTCTAATCCCTCTGGTTTGTTTCCGTCCTGTATGTAGCTCTTCCTGTGGTTAGATGCAACCAAACCCATAGTGCACTTCTCCTTTCTGTGTTGCAGTTCTAGTGCCGCCCCTAACAACGTCCAGCTAGCTCCCTCCCACCCAGCCAGTTACATAGACACTCCCATGTCACTGTCCCTGTTCCTGCTTTGACACGCCCATGGACATAACATCACCGGAAATAAAATAGATCTGCATGGACATGGTCATGTGACCGGAGCCCAGAACAGAAGATAGGAGCAATAAAGGTAAAAGAAACACATTACATAATTACAGCTACCTTCATAAATAATTACTTTCAAGCTGGAAAACCTCTTTAACCATTATATTCAATAGATTTGAATCACTTTGCTGTGATTACTAAAGACAAAGGTATTCAATGTTAATATATGTAAGCAATTGGGGTGTCATTTATCAAACTGGTGTAAAGTAGAACTGGCTTAGTTACCCATAGCAACCAAACAGATTCCACCTTTCATTTTCCAAAAGAAGCTGTCCAAAATGAAAGGTGGAATCTGATTGGTTGCTATGAGCAACTAAGCCAGTTCTACATTACACCAGTTTGATAAATGACCGCCTTAATTTGTGTTTCTCTTCTTTGACATGTTCTTGCAATTTCCATGTTTCAGGTAAAATGTTTCAGGTAAAAAATAAAAACTTCTCTCACCTTTGAAGGCTCCCTGCATGTTATGTGTGACGGCAAGCTCTTTCATGGATACCAGTAACAATGTGGAGAAAAAAATCTACTCTAGAAAAAAAGCTGACCCCTTACGTCACATCTGTAAGGTGTTTTCTCTAGTCCCAGACATCATGTAGGAATGCACGTGTGAAATGGATAACTAGACTGGCTGAAAGATGTGATACAGTTGATTGGCTTTTTGAAATGGCTCCAAAAGATTATCTATTGATAAGCTATTAAATAGAATTGTGGATATGATTAAATATGTATACAGAGAAGAATATATATATATATATATATATATATATATATATATTTTTTTTTTTACAATGGAACAGTAAAAAAAATACAAAGAGGAGAGAAACAGACAGAATAAAACAGAGAGTTTTGTGTTTTCTGCACACACAGGCATATTCTCATATCCACATACAAGCACATACATAGTCTCATATACACACATACAAGCACATACATAGTCTCATACACACATACAAGCACATACATAGTCTCATATAGACACATACAAGCACGTGCATAGTCTCATACACACATACAAGCACATGCATAGTCTCATATACACACATACAAGCACATACATAGTCTCATACACACATACAAGCACATACATAGTCTCATATACACACATACAAGCACATACATAGTCTCATATAGACACATACAAGCACATGCATAGTCTCATATACACACATACAAGTACATACATAGTCTCATATGCACACATACAAGCACATACATAGTCTCATATAGACACATACAAGCACGTGCATAGTCTCATACACACATACAAGCACATGCATAGTCTCATATACACACATACAAGCACATACATAGTCTCATACACACATACAAGCACATGCATAGTCTCATATACACACATACAAGCACGTGCATAGTCTCATATACACACATACAAGCACATGAATAGTCCCATATACACACATACAAGCACATGCATAGTCTCATATACACACATACAAGCATAGGCGTGCGCACGGGGTGTGCCGGGTGTGCCTGGGCACACCCTAATAGGTTTGTCACCCCCGTGCTTACTGCAGTGTCTCACCCCCGCTGATTACTCTGTGGCTCCGTGTCTGTTATGCTGGCCGCCGCCGCTGCCCGCCGCACTGTTAATTAATTTACAATACATTACGCTGGGCTGCGGGCGGCTGCCGGCTAGTATTATTCACATAGGGGGGCGGAGTCCTGACTCCCGGAAGAGAAAGAGTGTGCCGTGCGGTGCGTGCTGTGCGGCGCAGGCTGACGTCACGTCACACTGGGTGCCCTGCGCCTGGTGAGGTGAGGGACTGGCTGTGTATGTGTAATCTGGATGGATTGGTCCGGTATCCGTCTAAAGAATTCTGGTGGTGTGGTGCCACTGCCCAGCTGCTCCAGTGACTGGTCCGGGACCATACAGCAGTGCATTTTGTGTTGATAAAAAATAGTATGTATACCAGTCATGACTCCAGTAGCAAACATTAAAAATGCATATAAAAAGAAGTATGACATTGACTGTACGTCTAACCCCCTCTCTGTCCCACAGTGCTACCCCTCTGGCTCAGCTGTCCCGTCCCTGTAACAGTATTACCCTGACTGATACCCCTCAGTTTAGTTAGTTATATAATATATGATTATCTGAGCCTTCTGAGGGGTATCAGGGAATTATACAGGGGGGAAGGGGGCATATAACTATGGAGGGGTATACCATCATGTAATATAACTGTGGAGGGCTATGCTATTATCAGACATTATACAGGGATAATAACTAATATATTACTCCTAGCCCATGTATTATGTCACTGATAGCCCTCCTCAGTCATATTACCCCTGTATAAAGTACCCTGATACCCCTCAGTTTAGTTATATAATGTAACTGACGGTTTTTTGGTAAATTATACAGGGCAGGGTAATATAACTAAGGGGTATCAGGCGGGTCGCGGGTACATTATTATACAGGGATAAATCTAACTAAAGGATATCAGAGTACATTATACAGGGGTAATATAACTTATATACCCCATGTATAATGTCCTTGATATCCCTCCTCACTAGTTATATTACCCCTGTATAATATACCCCAATACCCCTTAGTTATATTACCCCCTGTTTAATGTCCCCATATAGCCCTCCTCAGTCATATGTCATCCACAGACAGATCCCCCATAACAGTGTCATCCACAGATACCCAATAACAGTGTCATCCACAGATCCCCCATAACAGTGCGTCATCCACAGATCCCCTATAACAGTGCGTCATCCGCAGATCTCCCCATAACAGTGCGTCATCCACAGATCCCCCATAACAGTGTCATCCACAGATCCCCCATAACAGTGCGTCATCCACAGATCCCCCATAACAGTGCGTCATCCACAGATCTCCCATAACAGTGTCATCCACAGATCTCCCCATAACAGTGCATCATCCACAGATCCCCCATAACAGTGCATCATCTACTGATCTCCCCATAACAGTGCGTCATCCACAGATCTCCCCATGACAGTGTCATCCACAGATCCCCCATAACAGTGCGTCTTCCACAGATCCCCCATAACAGTGTCATCCACAGATCCCCCATAACAGTGTCATCCACAGATCCCCCATAACAGTGTCATCCACAGATCTCCCATAACAGTGTCATCCACAGATCTCCCCATAACAGTGCGTCATCCACAGATCTCCCCATAACATTGTCATCCACAGATCCCCCATAACAGTGCGTCATCCACAGATCCCCCAACTTGATCAAGAGTTGCGTGATCGAATAGTAGACCTGGACCACCAGAGACAAACTTTGTCTAGATTGGAGAGGAAACAGAAGAATAGTGGACCTGGACCACCAGAGACAAACTATGTCTAGATTGGAGAGGAAACTAAGGGGTATCAGGCGGGTCGCGGGTACATTATTAAACAGGGATAAATCTAACTAAAGGATATCAGAGTACATTATACAGGGGTAATATAACTTATATACCCCATGTATAATGTCCTTGATATCCCTCCTCACTAGTTATATTACCCCTGTATAATATACCCCGATACCCCTTAGTTATATTACCCCCTGTTTAATGTCCCCATATAGCCCTCCCCAGTCATATGTCATCCACAGACAGATCCCCCATAACAGTGTCATCCACAGATCCCCCATAACAGTGTCATCCACAGATACCCAATAACAGTGTCATCCACAGATCCCCCATAACAGTGCGTCATCCACAGATCCCCTATAACAGTGCGTCATCCGCAGATCTCCCCATAACAGTGCGTCATTCACAGATCCACAGAGGTTCTTATATACTAAAGGGGTAGACAACTTTCCTATTGGTTGCTAGGGACGTTGCTAAGCTCAGACAAAGACACTGCAGTCTTCTCATTGGCTCACAAGTAAAAAGGGAGGTTACTGATAAAAAAGTAGAATATCACTATATTCTGAATATTCATGAATTCTTTAAATTGCGATATTCGCGATAAAAATTCATTATTCGAATATTCGTGCCCAACACTAGCTATGATGACTCAGGAATATGCAGAAAATAATCATCTGGATTGAGATGAGAGTTGATAGTAAATAAGAGGAAAATGATAGAACTTCACAATTTGATCCTCATACAGATTTATCAACATAACAATAGTTATGTAACAATAGTTAATTAAATTCCTACTTATTATTGCACATGATGTTTTAAAATAGTTAATAGTTATAAAAATACACAAATGAATCAAACTATTTTTGGAATGATTTTACACAATGAGAAAGTTATTATAAATCAAATTATACTGAGTGACATGCTACATTTGCCACACAGTTGTAAAAAGAGCAAATCTGGAGCGTGTTAAACCAGGTCCCTTCACAGAATATTAATTTGATATCAATGCTAACAGCAGAATTGCATAAGTCACACTTCATTACTAAAAGACCATAGCGGTCCCTCCTCTCCCACTTTCTATGTGATGTTATTAAAACCTGCAAATCAACAAGAACCGAGAGTTTAAATACTATACAAATAAAACCAACCATCAAAACCTGGGCTTAGAGTGACACCATTTATAACAATAACCGAAGAAAAGTAACTTCTGATTTATATGAAGGACTCTTGGACAATGTAACTCATTATACCAAAGTCTGATAGTTTTTAACAAGGTCTATCTTTTGCTGAGTGTTAGGATGAAAAATATATTTAATATAATATACATCTTAGATAAAGAATGTATCAAAAATAGTATCAAGAACTGCCCTTTTTGTTCTTTGAATATGTTTAGATACGTCCTCCCTAATCAAGTATGTGTATACCATAAACTGAGCAAATGTAGAGCTTAGTTAATCCAGCCACTTAACTAGAGAGAAGTGGAACAGACTCTCAAGGAGTTGCCAACATTGACTGAGATTCATTTATTCATTACATGTTATAATGACTATATATTACATCTTGCCTTTACTAATAGAAGATTATATACAGTATGTGTCTGAGATATAAAAAAATGCAAGTGAGCCCCATAGAGGAATGATGTTAACATGAACAGTGCTACAGACTCAGAGTCATATATCTTCTAAATATAGATGAAAATATAAAAACAAACAAAAAAATTTACTTAGCGAGAGTTCACACATTACCTTTTCATCTTCCATTCCTCTGATCTGTCAGAAGAACAGAAAAGAAAAAAAAATCTATAAAAAACGGATCCTGTAGAAAAATAGATCCTGTGCATCAGTTAGTCTACTTTCACATCTGTGTTTTTCCTATCTGGTTTTGAGATCCAGCATGGAATCTTAAAACCACAGCAAAACGTTTCCTTTATAATAATACAACTGGCTGCATCTCTTCAGAACGGATCAAAATGATCCGGCACCATTGACTTACATCGTTTTTGGTACCGGATCTGGCTTCTTCGGTTTCCTATGCCTCACACAAAATGCTGCTTGCAGGGATTTTGTGTCCAGCATTGGAACGCAACAAACCGGAAAGGAATGCATTCTGGTGCACTCCGTTCTGGTTTGTTCAGTTTTGTCCCCATTGACAATGAATGGGGACAAAACTGAAGCGTTGTACTAAGGTTTTGAGACTTAGTCTGGCACCAAGATGTTGTAGCACAAGTGGGACCTACACAATGTTATGGCCGATCAGTGAAGACACATTGTTAATTATACCCAGAGGCAAGGAGGCTTTGCTGCACAGTGGTGTTGCTGTGTCGCTTCTGGGTCCCGCCGTCTGCTGCTGGTGCGGTGCTGGGGTGCCGGTGGTCGCCGCGCACAGCTGCGCCATTTATAGGTTAGAGTAGTTTCCCACTTGTAGAGGCTTCCTTGTCACGGTAAGTGGGCCTATGCTCTTTGATCAAACTGTATACTAATGCCTCTTTTGCACAGCATACAATGTATTACAAATCGGGCGGATATGCCACGTAATTATGCTGAGACAGTCGTTATATCAAAAGCATAGTGTTGAGGATGTGCGATCCAGATTCACTCTCGAGTATACATTGTTAATAATACCTTTGAATAATGTGCCTGATTATGCCTGATTATGATTTTAGTACTATTATTTCTTAGGCATATGAGATACAGACTTTCTAATTTCATGACATCTGTAGTCACTGTAACATATGAGGAATCTTCAAACCACAAAGTGGTAATAATCATATTCAGAGAACCAAGTGCTGCATAACTAAATCTTAATATTGTAAATTTTAAAATTAATGAACTCTGGAACATATTAGAAGAAGATTAGTATCACTCTCTGCTCTCAACCTACAGTCATCATCAAAACCAATTATTTTTTGATACTTGAACAACTCATGGTTTCATTAAGATGAAACTATACGGCTTATGCAAAATTGTGAAGATTAGCCCTAAAATAGCTTTAATCCTTTTCAATGGTATAAGGAGTCAGCCTAAGATGTATACCGTGGAGTTGAAGAATTTTAAATGGTTGAAGTCAATAATGCTTTTTTGTAACCATTGGATGCCATTGGGATATATTAATAATTTTTTTATATATTTTTTTTATAATGATATTATTTCCCTATGTCAGTTATATTAAGTAGAAAAGGCTTTCTTAATCATATTGTAATATTAATGAGAACCTTTCAGCATGTTTTTCTTGATAAACTTAACAGCAAATACAATTGGGGACACTATTGTTAAGTAGTAAGATCTAAACACAGAGTAGACGTGTGAAATTATAGCTTACCATATATCACACACTATTTCTTACCATATAATCTAACCAGATATGTAATTACTGTAATGTGTATATATAAGATCTGAGGTCACAAGGACAACCCATTACTTACTTTCATCACCTAAAATGTGTGTTGTTTATGTGTGCTAACCGTACTACAAGTCAATGCCACATTCCAGTAATGAACTAGTTAAATTTAATTACATGCTACCATAAATGTTCACAGCATGGATTTACAATACACATGTTGTTGCTGTTTTTTGATTATCAATGGTCAGGATAAATAAATAACATTTGTAAAACATTTATAGTTAGTTATTCTGTGCAAACCATAATATTGTCAATAAATTATTATTATTATTAGGGTGGGTTCACACTAGCGTTATGGTTTCCGTTATGGCTTTCCCTTATAACATGGTTATAACGGAATATAACAGAATTCATAAGACAGAATGCAAAATGGAAGCCTTTAAGAGGCATTCCATTTTGCTCAGTCGTAATAGAAGGCTATGGGAAAGCCTAACGGATCCGTCTGGGTCGCGTTATGCAAGACGGAAAACAAAGTCCTGTCGACAGGACTTTATTTTCCGTCTTCCATAACGGGACCCAGACGGATCCATTATGCTTTCCCATAGACTTCAATTATGTTAGAAAGCAAATGGAGTGCCTTTTTAAAGGCTTCTGTATTGCATTCTGTCATAAAACAAGTCTATGGGCTCCAGAACCGATCTGTTCTCCGTTTTATGGATTCCATTATTTTCCGTTACAACCATGTTATAACGGAAAGCCATAACGGAAACCATAACGCTAGTGTGAACCCACCCTCATTATTATTATTATTATTTTTAATTGTAATCATCATCTTCATCACTGTGAAGATAATAAAACATACTATTGAAAAGTGATGCTAATGTAAAATAAATAAATACATAAATAAATAAAGACAGTTTCAGTAGTGATAGCATATGAATGTGGAGCCAAAAAGAACAAAAGCTAAGTTTTATACATATTATTATTGATGGCTAAGCTTATGATGACAGTTCCCTACAATTACTATGACCTTACAGGGGTTGTCAGCTCCGAACCTGGACATACCCCTATTTTTACCCCTCCGGCCCCTATGATATGACTAATGCTCCGATGCTCTCCCTTGCCCTGCGTATGGCAAGGGCTTATTTGTTTACCTCTGCGCACTGCTAGACAGGGGCCTCCGCCCAGCAGTGTATTTGGTGACCTCACTGACACTCACCACCTAGTTAACACTATGGAGAGCCCGGTGCATCACTGGAATGCCATAAAATTCCTTTTTCCTGTGTGATTCAGTGCAGGGCAAAAGAGAGCATCAGAGCATGAAATGAAATGAAATTAGGGCTACTTGGAAACTTTGGCCATGACACATGTATGTTGCATGACCAAAGATCAAAGTGTGACACTGCCTGAAGTGCAAGTAATGTAGGTAAATGAAATTACATCACATTGCGACCTGCAAATTTCCGCAACATGAAAATGTTGGCTGACAGTAATAGTAACAGTAACTGAGTTTGTAAGGCAAAGAGTAGCAAGACATCCGTCCATCCAGTTCAGCCTGTAAGTTGTTCCATAGCAAGACAAAAAAAGCAGTGAGGTAAAAGCCAATTTTCCTCGTTTTAGGGGGAAAAAATTCCTTCATGTCTCCAGTTAGGCAATCAGGATAATTCACTGGATCAATAAACCTTCTCCAGAAATCTAAAAACTATAACCTGTAATATTATTACACTCTAGAACTGCATCCAGGCCACTCTTGAAATTTTTTAGGCTACTTTGACATATGCGTTTTGCATCCTGGTTTTGAGATCTGACAGAGTATGTGAAAACCAGGTCAAAACGCTTCCATTTTGTGCCCATTCATTGTCAATGGGGACAAAACAGAACAAACCAGATCAGGAGATCAGGAGCTTGTCAAGTTTTTTGACAGGACAAAAAACCTCTGCAAGCTGCAGTTTTGTGTCCAGGTCTGTGAACCTGACCAAGCCGGAGCCGGCACTAAACACAATGTAAGTCAATGGTGCTGGATCAGTTTTTTTCAGATCCGAAAAAAATGGATGCAACATCCATTGACTTACAATACTTAATGCATCTAAACAGAACGGATATATTAAATCAAACTTAAGTGTTTTGCTCCAGTTTTGAGAAACACATATGTGAAAGTAGCCTTAGTGAATTCACCATCACCACCTCCTCTGGCAGTAAAGAATCCTCTTCTATATTTGTGTAGAAACCTTCTTCCCTCTAGATGTAGAGGATGCCACTTGTCAATAGCAATCATTTAGACCGATACAGACTGCTACATGTAAATACAGTTAACAGTGAACAAATATGTTGTCCAAATATGTCCATAAATTTTATAGACATTGACCCCTTGCCAACATCTGCTGTACATGTCTTCAAAGATTATGCCCGCTTGGTGCCAATGATGCTGGGTGCCTGCTCTTTTAAACAACAGACACTTGGTTGCAGTGTTCGTGAACAGAGACAATGATAATAACAGATTTTTAATCAATCAGTTGACGTGGGCAACTTAGGCAGTCATTTACTGGGAACGCTGCACTCCCAGTGACCAAACGGCTTCCTCATGATGAGATCTTAGGAGCTGTTCAGTTGGGTTCTTTGGCAGCCTGGGATCTTTTGAAGACTCCAAGACCTGCCATAGCAAAGTTCTTATGTCAGGGCTTCATTGTAGTGCAATGATTCTTCAATAGACTGCAATGGTAAACTATTGCAATCTATGGTATAAGCAATCAGTCCCCTAGAGGGGCTACAAATAAATGTGAAAAAATAAAACAAAAAAAACATTCTTATCACCCCCTTACATCATTGTCAACTTTACAAATGAAAATTAGGAAATCAACCAACCTAAAGAATAATAATAATAATAATAATAATAATAATAATAATAACAATAATAATATTAATAATAATAATAATAATAATATAAATATATATATATATATATATATATATATATATATATATATATCATTGGCATCGCCAAATCAGAAAATGCCTGAACTACTAAAGTACAAAAGTATTTTTCCCATATACAGTAAATGGTGTAAAAGAAAATCTAAATGGCCAATTTGCAGTTTTTTGGTTGTTTCTCCTCCTACGACAAATCAAACACAAGGTGATCAAAAAGTTATACACACCCCAAAATGGTATCTATCAATGAAAAATACAGATCGTCCAACAAAAAATGAAACAGCTCTGTAGACTTAAATCTAAAATGTTATAGGGGTCAGAATATGGTAATACAAAGAAAAAAAGTATTTTTCTTAGTTTTTTTTAAAGTAAGGAAATACAATAATCTCTACGATCATACCCACCTGCAGAATTAAGTTAACATGTCAGTTTTACCACATAGGGAACAGTGTGAAAACGAAACACATAAAACAATGGTGGAACTGTGTTTTCTTTCCAATTCCACCCCATTTAAAAAAAAATCCACTTTCCCACTACTTCGTATGGACCATTAAATGATGCTGTTAGAAAGTACAACTTATCCCCCAAAAATCAAGCTCTCATATGGCTATAAGAATGAAAAAGTTAAAACGTTACGGAAGGCAGGGGGTAAAAAATGAAAAAATAGAAAATAGCTATGTCAGGAAGGGGTTAAAACTATAAAACTCCAACAAATGGAGTTCAAGTAAGAAATCTTGCACCATTGTGTTTCCATAGATCGGTACCGCAGTATTCTAGTGCCAGCAAAGAACACTTTAAAGCTGGCCATAGATATTAGGTACATTTTCGTTGGTAGACATTTATTTCCAACATTAGAGTACCTGCACACAATGTTGATTACATGTTTTTTCCACATGCATTTTCGCGCAGAAAAAACACATCTTAAGTCCTCTTTCACATGGTCGTGTGTCCCCTGTGGCTGTATTGCATACGGCGGGTCCGCAATACACAGGGCACCGGCCGTGTGCATTCCGCATCACGGATGCAGATCCATTAACTTGAATGGGTCCGCAAATCCAGAGATTAAGGGCGGTAGGAACGGAAGCAGTATGGAGTGCTTCCGAGGTGTTCCGCTCCGTGCTTCCGTTCCGAAAAAAAATAGAACAAGTTCTATCTTTTTGCGGAACAGACGATCGAGGACCCCCTTCAAGTGAATGGGTCCTGGATTTGCATGCGGCTGGCCCACGGTTGGTGCCCGTGCCTTGCGGATCGCAATTTGCGGTTCACAGCACGGCCATTGGGGACACACAGTCAAGTTAAAGAGGCCTAATAGTACCAGAAAAGTGAGTGAGACCTGGCAAATCTCATGTACACTTTGCTTTTTTCTTCCAGATTTTAAAATCCACAGCATATCAATTGTTTGTGTAATTCCCCACCTTCTGTAAATTGGTTTTCCCTGTAGAGTTCAATTGGGTTGTTAACATAAACAGAAAACCTGCACAAAAATCTGTAACAAAAACCACATTAAAACCACATTAAAAACTGCCCATAAAAGGTACCAAAACCTTGATAAATAGTGCGATTTTATATGCATTTTTTGTGCGGTTTTGGTGCGGATTTTATGAGGATTTTCTGCCCTACCCTTTATTAATATAAATAGCCAAACCAAACAAAAATCTTGATCTTGTAGACATACTAAAAAAAAGTATTTCTCCCCTATTTTTCTACCTATCAGAATTTAGCAAGCTTTGACTGTGCTCAAAATGTGTTACTTTAGTGCTGTTTGCTAAAACATAGTTGTGCATCTACTGACCATTTAAAAATTCAAGTCTATGACAAATATCAAACCTCCAAAGGGTCATGCATGAGCAATTCAACATCAAGATGGCCTATCGTTATTCATAGCTAAATATAGATAGATAGCAAATTAGATGCAGATGCATGATAACAGTAGTTGCAGAGTATAGGGCCCATTTATAAGGGCCATGGATTGGGTCAATTATCAAGATCAAACATTCCTATGAACATTCATTCTCGATAAATAACTTGTGTAAATGTGAAACTGTAATGATCATTCATCCCCATTTAGAAGGCATGAAAATGCAGCTGCACAAGTAGGTGATGATCAGGAATGAAAAGTTCATTACCCATCCTTGCCCTCTGCATCAGCCTGTGGACCCTAATAAGTACTCCCTATTCATTACATAACAAAAGTGATGTCAATTCAAAGAAATTCAAATACATAATTTAATGCTTCAAAATCCGTAATAAGGTCCCCACCTACCATGTGCAGGCTATAATAGTGGGGTTTTCTTACACAGTGGTGGAGACGTTCTCTCCCTTGGGAGATACATTGTGAGTCTCCCTCAGGTAACAGACCCCTATCTCCTTTATTCTAGGACTGTGTAATTGCAAAAGTATTCATTTATTTTATAGGTTACCTTCAAATTTTAGACATTCTGCTGAATATCTAGACATCCTAGACCAGTGATGGGCAACGTGCGGCTCTCCAGCTGTTGCTAAACTACAACTCCCACCATGCCCTGCAGTAGGCTGATAGCTATAGACAGGCTTTGCATGCTGGGAGTTGTAGTTCTGCATCAGCTGGAGAGCCGCATGTTGCCCATCACTGTCCTAGACAATCCCAGCACTTCACACATTGCATTTCACACCTACAATTTCACAATTTTAACATAATTCAAACTACAGTCTTTCTTTAGATGCCTACATCGATGGCAGAGCTGGATCATAAAGTTCTATTTTTTAAGCAATCCAAAGTCTATATGACCACAATATAAACCATGTACTAATCTTTACTTTACATCACAAAGCTATGGGCTAAATTGACTGCCATGAAACTGATTTATGTTATGTAGTTTTCCCAAAAAAGAACTGTGTGGTTCAGTGAAAGGGAATTAGCACTTTTATCCTGTTTTTTTATTGCTTTATAAATTCCTATCAGGACAGAGACACAGCCTTTCAAATATTAAACCACAATTTCAACATGTAGCATAAATAAGAAGATTCCCCTCATAACTTTGGGCCATGTAATGCTATAGTTTGTTTTGACATCTGGATAGTGTCTATCTCAGGCTAACACAGACCACCTTCTTGATTTACAGATTATGATTGCGCTGTGCATCACTGTGTTAATGCAGCTTTCAATGTCACAGACTCCTCTGCAGTCTAAAAAGATATGTTAAATGGCATGACTCTGTTCATTGCATTAGTGTATTTCATGTAGACTAATAAATGGCCAAAAACATTTTACAGACTACTGTTTTATGAGCAATCGCTGAGTTATTGTTCCATTTACATTTATGTGTTTATTAATCCATTTGTGCATGTATTATTTCTTCTAAAATGTCCTTTCTGTTCTTTT
>JAKVIS010002390.1:0-23327 GCA_033119425.1 Bufotes viridis | reverse complement strand
GGTTCACATTTGTACTGATGGCCAGTAGTCTCTGTGTGTGTATATGTGACTACAGGTACAGGTACATAACAGTGGGCTGTTTACTTTGAGAGCGATAACTGAGAAACTTCACTACCACCTGTGGTTGTGTTTTCTGATGGAGAAGCAATGGTTTCATGGTGTGACCTAATAGAATGGCTGGCGGCCCATGGCCAAGCCGTTCCCACCCGCAGCCGCAATTGCCTGCACAGTTTTGCCAGGCACACTGTGAGGTCTTGCCTGAACATATACAATACTGATGTTTCCCTTATCTTTAAAGGACATCTGTCAGCAGATTTGTACCTATGAAACTGGCTGACCTGTTGCATGTGCACTTGTCATCTGAAGTCATCTGCGTTGGTCCCATGGTCCTATGTGCCCGTATTGCTGAGAAAAATGAAGTTTGAATATATGCAAATGAGCCTGTAGGAGCAAGGGGTGTTGTAGTCACACCTAGAGGCTCTGCTCTCTTTGCAACTGCTGCACCCTCTGCACTGATTGACAAGGTCAGGTGTGATGATGTTTTCACTGTCTGGCCCTCTCAAGCACAGTGGAAAATGAGTGTCAGTTGCAGAGAGAGCTGAGCCTCTAGGTGTAACGGCAACACCCCTGTTGCTCCTAGATGCTCATTTGCATATATTCAAACAATATTTTTCTCAGCAGTGCGGGCACATATGAGCTACCAGCGTCAGAGTTCAGCGGTACACTCAGCAGGGCGGCAGCAATTCATAAATGTACTCTGCTAACATTTATTAATGTGGTGACTGAGAGGTAAAGAGGTTGTCCAGCCATGTCCTTCAGTGTCAATAGGTGCGCCAGCTTCCATTTGTAAAACCGACACTTTGGCACGTCCATGGGCATCTAATTTGTCCTACCCTCAGTGCTACTTAAGAAGGGAGACCTACAATAAACATCAAATTACAGTGTATGAAATAGATGACCCTTTAAGTTCCAACTAGTGGTATTACAGTAAGGGTCCATTCACACGTCCGTGAATGTGTCCGCACCCGTTCCGTAATTCTGCGGAAAGGGGGCGGACCCATTCATTCTCTATGGGGCAGGAATGGATGCGGACAGCACACAGTGTGCTGTCCTCATCCGCATTTCCAGAGCGCGCCCCCGAACTTCTGGTCCGCGGTTCCAGAAAAAAGTAGAACATGTCCTAGTCTTGTCCGCAATTGCAAACATGAATAGGCAGTTCTATGGGGGTGCCGGCTGGGTGTATTGCGGATCCGCAATACACTACGGACGTGTGAATGGACCCTAAGAGTATTGTATTGACTTATTTCACTTACTGATGATCGGATTTACTTAAAGGGGTGTCTCACTTCAGCAAATGGCCTTTATCATATAGAGAAAGTTAATACAAGGCACTAATGTATTGTGATTGTCCATATTGCCTCCTTTCCTGTCTTGGCCACCGTGCCTTCTCAAACAGCTGATCGGCTGACACTGATGCTCTATCTAGAGGTTAGTTCATCAGTATTTAAATCTCAGAAAAACCCTTTAAAGGCATTTTCCACGAAGAACACTTTGTTGTTAAATTGGCCCAGGCAATGTTAAAAATAACAATGCAGGATTACTCGCCTCCTCTGATTCCCCCACAGGTCTCCATTTCTTGTCCTGGCACTACACACCAGAAATGACAGGAAAGGCCCTCTCAGCTAATTGCTAGCCTTACTGGTGACCTGCCTTTGCCTTTTGGCTAAGGGTACTCTCACACTTGCGGCATGGCTATCCGGCAGGCTGTTCCGGCGGGTGAACAGCCTGCCGGATCCGCCATGCCGCAAGTGCCTGTGTGCTGCCGCTCCGTCCCCATTGACTATAATGGGGCGGAGCTACGGAGCAGCACGGCAGTGCACGGCCGGAGATCGCCGGACTAAAAGTACTGCAGGTCTGACTTTTTAGTCCGGCAATCACTGCCGTGGACTGCCGTAGCTCCGCCCCTACCCCATTATAGTCAATAGGGACGCAGCGCCGGCACACAGGTACTTGCGGCATGGCGGATCCGGCAGGCTGTCCACCCGCCGGAACAGCCTGCCGGATAGCCATGACGCAAGTGTGAAAGTACCCTAAAAAGGCATTTCTGACATTTCAAGCCAGGATAGAAAGTGTAGGGCAGTGGGGACCAGACCAGTGGGAATCGGTGGAGACGAGTGTTCGTTTTTTGTGTGTGATTTTTTTTATTTTTTTTTTTAAACAAAATTTTCTCCCTAGAAAAACCCTTTTAACCTGACAACCTGAACAATGAAAATACAAATCACAAAGTACAATCTAATCCTTTTATTCCTTCTAATGCTTGCCGGATCTCAATCACCGTAGCAGAACTCCTGAAATCTAGTGAGAACAAGGTGTAAAATAACATTTGTGAATAGATTTCTTCTTGTCTGTCCTGTTATAAATTGTGTATGTGGAGATTATGAGATGCTGAACATCTTGCTAAACATAAAACGTAAGGGGTAGGCGCAAGTACTTTACATAGTGGGGACCTGTGCTACAAATGTCTTCTTTTAATTTTATTTTATTTGCAAGTATGTAATAAAATATGTGAATATTGAATGGCCACTTGTTATCTTTCGGTGCAGGTAACCATAGCTTGTGATGCTGTTCTGAATTCCAAGTCTCCATACAGAAAGTTGGAACAGGAGTCCTGGGAGGAAGAACTACAAGTATCAAAGTTTGCAAATAACCTTGTGCAAATAGACAATGGTGTAAGGATTCCACCAAGGTAAATTGTGTAGAAAATGATTGAAATAATTGTAGTAAAGGTATAGATTGTCATGTGTCCAATAATTGAATTTAACGTTGAAGTTAATGACAAATTCTCCAAATGTATATCTTCTTCACCACATGAGATTTTTTTTTAATTCATCTGCAGTGGCTGGAAATGTGCTAAGTGTGAACTACGAGAAAACTTGTGGCTTAACCTGACAGATGGTTCCATAATGTGTGGGAAATGGTTTTGCTCAGGCAGTGGTGGGAATGGACATGCCTTAGAGCACCACAAGCAGTTGGGCTACCCTCTGGCTGTGAAACTTGGAACGATTACACCAGATGGAGCAGGTAAGTAGAAATGTATGCATACTAGAAAAAAAACTTAAATACCATAAGCAGAATTCATTTGACTGGGAAGTCTAAGGTGATTGTACTATCACCAGTTGAAACTTGTCTTGAAGAAGAAAACACCTGTATTGGTGGATCAATGGTAATGCTGACCATAGAGATGATCAAGCATAGGGCTCTACATTTGGCCAGTACCATACACTTATGACAATGCACAGATTAACCATTTTATAACATCTGGTTGACTATTGAGATGGAAAAAGATTCAAAATGTATCTCATGCCTAAGAAGTAGGGTCAGTCTGGCCTTCTCAGTCGAAGAACCATTCTGGCCATAAACTCTAGCAGTCTCAATGAAGCTATGTATTACATGCTTTCCCTTTTATCAAAGCCGGATCAGACGTGGTCAGTTTATCTGCATTGCTTGACTCTTAGGTTTCCAGTAGTGTTCAATATTGTAAATTGCAGAGTAAGAATTTCTCCTTCTTGTACTTGACAGATGTGTATTCCTTTGATGAAGAAGAAGCTGTCTTAGACCCTCACCTTGCCAAACATCTTGCACATTTTGGGATTGACATGCTACAAATGCACGGGGTATGTATTAAGGGATAAGTAAAATTACTTTTGTGATGTTCTCTCTCTTTCAGCTTTACATTTTATTTATTCTTCAAATTGCCTAATACTGTATTGTGTCAGCAACTCAA
The DNA here is from genome assembly GCA_033119425.1 of Bufotes viridis. NCBI lineage: Eukaryota > Metazoa > Chordata > Amphibia > Anura > Bufonidae > Bufotes > Bufotes viridis. The sequence continues at coordinate 19,543 of JAKVIS010002390.1, read as the reverse complement.
AAGCCTCCATGCAGGAAGAAAAGTAGGCCCCATTTATCAAAACTGTCTCTCAGAATATATTGCCTTGTTGCCCATAGCAAGAATTTACAGTGCAGCTTTATGAGCATCAGCGCCAGTCAGTGACCATTTCCAAGCTTTCCTTATGTATGTAGACCTTGGAGTGCAGAAATTGCAATGTAAGGATTTCTGCTTCTAGTACTTGACAGATATGTATTCTTTTGATGAAGAGCTGAACCCGGACATATCCCCTTCTTCCCCCATTCATCCCCTCTGACGTGAAATGCTCCGATGCTCTTCCTTGGCATGCGCTGAATTGCGCAGGGAAAGGGCTTTTTCTGCAGATCCGGTGACGTACCGGGTCTCAGTTAGGCGGAGGCTTCCGCCTGTCAGTGAGCCCTGTGACATTACCGGCACTAATGGGTGGGCTTTAGCTGTGTAAAGATGTAAACAAAAAAGCCCTTGCACTGCGCAGTACAGTGGAGGGCAAGGGAGAGCATAGAAGCTTGATATGTCAGAGGGGCTGAGTCGGGGAAGCTCTGAACCTGAACAACCCCTTTAACAGCAGTTAGAGATACTGTACAGCAACCGTGGGCTGTAGACACAGTGGTCAGGAAGGGACCTCATTGACTTCTATGGGAAAGTTTTCTAGGCATGCTCGGTGACCTGTGCAGAGGACATAAAAGAGCAGATAAACTCTAAAATCACCCATTGTGAATGGTGTATCCTGTGTTAGCTATATATCCGCTTTAAGCTGGGTGGCGCATGCACAGGAAGGAGCCTGCTCTGCTCAGCTAATCATGGCTTGGCACATTGTTACATGATACCCATGTGCTATGCCAGTCTTTAGCCAAGCTCAGGCAGCACAGACAGGAGTAATGTGTGCTCCTGCTCATACACCGTTCACGGCGGCCCCATTTCTACAATATAAGGAATCCATACTCGGTACACCGCTGAGATTTGTGACATAAAAAGAAAAATAAGTTGCATAAAAGTTTAGTTACTCTTTAATATAGATACTGACTTAGAAAATGAAAAATAACCACAAAAAATGATTATGTCTTGTAAAGGTCTTTGGCGTGACTGAATCTTTCTCATTACCTTCTTTTTAGACCGAGAATGGTGTGATGGATAATGAAGTTAAACCAAGGGTCAGTGAGTGGGAAATCATCCAAGAAACTGGACTTAAGTTGAAACCAATGTTTGGCTCTGGATACACTGGTATTAGGAACCAGGGGAACAGCTCCTACCTCAGCACAGTGATGCAGGTCATCTTCAGCATACCAGAATTCCAGAGAGCGTACGTATCTCTTCTTACTTGTCCAGAGATAAATCTACAACCCAGAGATCACTGAGATATTAATAAATAATAACTCTGTTGAACCTTATCCCAATATATGACGATAAGAAGGTTCTCCAGTTTTGTGAAAATTACATTTTTTTAAACTGCCTAGAGTACCCCAGGCACTGCATATTTTGGTCTATATACTTGTTTTTCATGTCAGCAATTTCCTTCACCTGTTCTTGGCATCACTGCATCCTGGCATGATGTTTACATGGCATATCTCTGGTTTTCATAAACCTCCTGCTGGGTTTGCTAATCAAACCCAGTATACTTTGCTTACTAATGTTTCACAGGGCTTGCTCTGCCTAACTAATATTGAGAAGGATGGTGTAAGGCAGGGGTGCACAACCTTTTCTGGTCAGGGCCACAATGTCAGCCTGAACCAATTCCAAGGGCCGAAAATAAAACTTAAAGGGGTATTACCAACTGAAATACTGTATTTTTGGCATATTGAACATACAGTATATTCTATAAATGTCTAGTTACAGTTCTAGGACTCCCATCTAATAGGAGAATACATGAAAGATACATGTAAGAAGCCATAAGACATAGACCTACATGTCTTTTACCAGATGTTTGGGGGCCGCACAGAATGGTATCAAGGGCCACATGGTGTAAGGGGTCTGACTACTGCATAGGGAACAGGTTGCCAGGCAGAGCAGGAGAAACATTGCAAAGCATGCTGGGTGATTAGAAGACCCAGCAGGAAGCTGATGAAAACAGGAAATTTGGAATGTAAACATCCTGCCAGGATGCAGGAATGCGGAGAACAGGAGAAGGAAAGTGTTGACATGAAAAACTCATATATGGGCCGAAAATATGCAGTGTTTGGGGTGCTCTGGGCAGATAAAAAAAAAAAATTAATTGTGGGACTGGAGAAGCACTTGAAGTCACAGTAGCAAGGTATGAACAGTGTCATTGGTTTTATATTTAAAGGGTCCAGTACTGAAGCCCTCTTCTACCAGAAGTGTAAATGTCACAGTGGTTGATGCATTCAGAAGATTTTCACTATGCCTGAAGCCACTGCTGCAAAGATCGAAAGCCATAGAAACTTTGGGCGTTGTACAGTTGGCAAAAGCATTTTCTACGGGCTGCTTCTTTCACTGGCCCAGGAGATGGGAAGGCCCAGAACACTAGAGACATAAGGGATAATCTTATACTATAGTTAGGTTAAACTAAACTCAAGAAAAGCACCACAGTAAAGATGGTCATGGACAGATGGGTAATTTACCCATTGTGACAGCTGATCATTACTGCTTACACTGTAGTGTGGAAGTGCTTGACTGTAACGGTCCCCCTCCCTCCCTTTTTCTGGTTATATTACATACACATAGGGTGTTTCAGGTATCTGGGTCATGATTTGTTTCATTTCGTTCATTAGTTATATTTATTTGTTCATTTTCACATACTAGATTTGACAATATTTTTGCATTCAAAAGGTTTTCTGTTAGACTGCAGTCTTTGTGGCAGCATGGTAAGCTGCTAGAGGGGGTCACTTTCTAAGGGTTTTCACTCCAGTGACAATTAAACAGTAGCAGTGGGTGCCCTGCAATTATTCAGTCTCAAGGCACCCAAAATGTAAGAACAAGCTTTTCTTAATGGTTATGCCCTTTAAATGGAGACTGAAAAGAAAGGCGTTAACATCTGACAGATGATTTTGGTACATGTATGCCAAGAGACTGACATAAATACATAGTAGGATCATTGGAACGCGAATCATCGTGAGAAGAGTCTTTGCACTGAATACAGGATACAGTTGCTACAAACTTTGACTTGAGTATGTCACATACTGATATAGAGACAAACAGATGGAAAATGATAGCACTTTATTCCTTTCAGATACTTATTTATATTGTCTAGGTTACATCGCCCCTCACTGCCTGAATTTTATTATTGGTGATGATGGCATAAAGGCTGGGATTTCCAAACCTTGATTTCTGATTACTTCTATCATTACTGTGATAGATTATCAGTATTCTATGTACTCCATAAGTGACCTTATGATGGGCTTGTGCTTAAAGAAAGAAGCCAGTCCTGAATAGGCAGAGCTGCAGTGAAGAGAGGCAGGACAACAACCAGAGTTTGTGATGGAGCAGGAGATGGATTTCAGGCAACCTCAGATTTCTTCTATTAAAGCGGAGTTACAAAGTTACACACTGAAGAAAACAAATAGCAGGTGTTACCTATAGGTAGTGAATGGCATATATTTTAAAGGGAATCTGTCATCCTGATTTTGGACTATTATCTGCAGATAAACAGTCCTGATCACTATTTTTTATTTTCCTACTAACCCCTATTCTCCCGCTGTCAGCGATCAAAGCAGCACTGAAATTCATTGTCAGAACTGCTGTGCTGTTCTAACATAATGAAGAGGACTCGTGCGCATGCACAGCAGTCCTGACAATGTATTTTAATGCAGCTCTGAGTGTTGACGGAGGGAAAATGGGGGGCAGTAGGAAAATAAAAAAAATAGTGACCTGAACTCCATATTTGCAGTACTATGCGTGTATTGTGGTCCAAAATTGGGGTGACAGATTCCCTTTCCGGGTACTTTCACACTTGCGTTGTGAGGATCCGGCAGGCAGTTCCATTGCAGAAACTGCCTGCCGGATCCGGAAATCCATGTGCAAACGGAAAGCATTTGTAGATGGATCCGGATAACAAATGCATTGACTCACCAGATCTGTCTCTCCGGTGTCATCCGGAAAAACGGATCTGGTATTTATTTTTTTGCATTTTTTAAGGTCTGCGCAGACTGGAAAGCCGGATCCATTTTACTGGAACACTTAAGGCCGGATTCGGCATTAATGCATTTCAATGGAAACTAATGCTGGCTCCGGCATTCCGGCAAGTGTTCCGGAATTTTAGCATGCTGCGGTATTTTCTCCGGTCAAATACCATAAGAGTGACTGAACTGAAGACCTCCTGATGCATACTGAACGGATTGCTCTCCATTCAGAATGCATTAGGATAAAACTGATCAGTTTTCTTCCGGTATTGAGCCCCTAGGATGGGACTCAATACTGGAAAACTTTAACGAAAGTGTGAAAGTACCCTAAGCCTACAACTGGACATTCGCTTTAAAATTACTTAATGCTCTTTAAATATAGGAAGTCACATCCAAAATCAGTTTCGAAGTAAGCATACCGCCATGTAGGGTAGGTCTGGTCCTCTAGTGCAGAGAAAAGCTCCTTGTTTATTCTATGCAAGTAAGGTTTTTGGTGCACCTGGCTTCCCCTGTATTATCATGGCTGGATCTGAAATCTCAGGGGCTGTCAATCAAACAAGAGGGGGGGGGGTGGTGATGTTATGGTTAAATGATAGCCAGTCAAATGAAGCGGTCCTGCCCACAGTACACAGAAAACCTAGTTTGTATGAAAATAAGAAGCACCTCTCAGGATTAGACAACTGGATTTTCATAGTACAGAAATGGTTTTGTTTCAGGGCACCTGCCCTACAGCTATGCTTACTTTGAAACCGATTTTGGAGACGACAGACACCCTTTAAGAACTAAGATCCAATGACTTGCTCAAAGAACTTTCATCAGTGTCTCTTATAAGGTACAAATTTGAAAAAGTGTCTGATCTCATGATTGGTCATCATCATTCATTAGTGCTGATCTCAGTATGGTGACTACCTCATACTCCTCAGATACAGAGCTACATAGTCGTACCACTATGAGGCCCCTAGAAGGATTAACACTACAAGACTTGGTTTCGTTTTTTTTATTTATGAGAAAGGAAGCAATATGGACAATCACAATACATTAGTAAGGGCCTTGTATGAAATTTATCTACATGATAAATGCCATTTGCTGAAGTGAGACAGCTCCTTTAATGAAAAAATATATAAATGAATGAATATTAAGATATACCATTTATTGAGTAAGAATTTGCCGTTGTTACTATTCATTTTAAAATATACATTGGCACTCTCGTAAAATGGCAGTTAAACAATAGTAAAATATTGTAAGTTGATGCTATAAAAATTATAATAAAATATAAATGGATGAATAACTCAAACCCCCAAAATTACATAAATCCAAGACAGATAATTCAAGACAAGTGAGTAAAAATATACATTAAAAATCTATACGAATATGGAGTGATTCCGCCCTTTTTTTGTCTCTGCTATAACATTCCTCATTCCTCAATATGAGTAATTTTGTCATTGAAACATATGTGTACACATATTCAGGAATGAGTAATGTTATATTGGAGACAAAAAAAAGGGTGGAATCCCTTCATCTTAGTATATATATTTTTGTATCTATCTTTACTCATTTGTATTAAATTATGTTTAATTAAAAGATTTATGTACTTTTGGGGGTTTGAGGTATTTCATCCATTTATATATTTTTCATTAATATTTTAACATTTTTATATCAACTTGCAATATTTTACCACGGTTTAACTGCCATTATACGAGTGTGCCACTCTGCATTTTAAAATGCATGGTAATAACTGCCAGGGTTCAGATTATGCAGCAGGTTTTCCTTCCCCTTTCATAATAAAGCTCATATAACATACAGTACCGTTGCATCTATGCAATATCAAGATAATTTTAAAATGAACACATTATAACTATCACAAAATTCCAGAAACTGTGTAGATTTATATGGGTAAAGCCAAACAAGATGCTTCTGGACCTGGCTGTTGCCATATTCGAATTAAATTTTAAGTGGATTATTTAGTTAGTGAAACCACTATTTTGCCTGCAAAACAATGCGGCCAATTGCAGTGGACACTGTTTTATGGGCGAAACAGCTGTTTAACTGCAAACGAAATAATCCAGTTAAAATTTCATTAGAAAACAGATTCTGGGCCACATCATGGCCTTGTAAGGACCTCCCTGTTTGACGTAATCCTTGGAACTGCTGTAGATGTTTGTTGCAAGCTTCCTCCAAACTTAAAATGCGAATGAGTAAAAGTACTGTCACAGGTGAGATTTTTTTTTACCTTGGTAGTGTGCCGCACCAGCCAATCACTAGATGCAATGGTCACATTAATATACTGTATTGGCACAGTATGTCACCATTTTAGCCAACTATTGGTTGCTAGTCACTTGTCCAGTATGGCATGTCATTGTACATGTAATTAGACTGGATACTGGATGTTCCACTAGGTGGGAATTCACTTTAGAGCAGAATAGTTAATTATGGGGCCTCCCTCTTAGTTATCTAACAGAAGAATATATAATTGGAGAGGTACGTTAAAATAAAACAAAAATACTTTTATTAGTAGTACCAAGTTAAAACGAAACCGGGGGTAATGTGCAACTCCGCTGATAAAGTTGCTCATTAAGCAACTTTATCAGCGGAGTTGCACATTATTTTGCCACAGGTGAATACTTTATTCTTACCTGATGGTCACACTTGATGTGCAAGTCCAGCACCTATTCCGCGATACAGAGATGGTCATGAGCGCGACCATACTCTATTAATTACAGCTATACCGGTGGTATACTACCTTCCACTGGTATTTACACGTCAGTTGCTATCCCATGGTCACAGAGCTGGAGTAATGAGTACAACACAATTTCAATCCTTCTCTATCTCTGTATATGTTAATTTTGGCCGTAGTAAGCCGTAACAAGTATTTTGGGGCATTACCCCCGGTTTTGTTTTAACTTGGTACTACTAATAAAAGTTTTTTTGTTTTATTTTAACGTACCTCTCTAATTATATATACTGTAAAATTGAGGACGTATACCATTACATCTTTTTTCTTTTTCTTTGTTTTGATATCTAACAGAAGAACCATAAAAATACCTGGCGCTAAACACTGTACACAGTAGCCATCAGTTACCATGTAATACATGCATAATCATTCTTTAAAGAACATCACCAATAAAATACAACAACCATACTGGTGTGTCTGCTCTAGGGCATGTATTATCGGGCTGTGTGTACACTTGATTCAATATGTCACTCCTGTTTCATGTCAGTGCACTGCCCAATTTTACATCCATGTTTTATCCATATTTGCAGTATACATTAGAATCCAATGTAAGATGAAGCTTCATAATATGAAGATTCAGAGAACTGATCTAGTGGATTACTTTTTCTGTAATTATTAGACTGATAATGAAGCAGACAGTCCTCTTTGTATTGTGATTTCCCCATTACTTACTGTGACATTGCTTTACTTTTCTAGTTATGTAGGAAATCTGACCCGGATATTTGACTATGCTCCTCTGGATCCCACACACGACTTCAGCACCCAGATGTAAGTGCATTCTGCCTGGTATTACCTCAATCTTATCAATTATTGCTCTAAAGAACCTTAATTTTCTCATTTTCAGCAGGACGCATATTTTGTGTAAGCTTTAAAACTAAGACTACTTTTTCACGTATCTAATTTTCTGTACGTCTGTGAAACCGTTGCTCAAAGCAGGGAGGGCATTTGTTCTAGGCCGATGTCGGTGACACTGAAGCCGTCAGGAGAAAGCATTAGGCAGGGTTTACTAGTAAGAACTAGACCACATGCTAGGCTTGGGACCACCTCGGATGTACATGGTTTGCACCACATTTATTAAATATTTGAAATACTTTTATAGCCTTGTTCTGAGTTTTACACCAAGGGGGCGTTGCTTAATGAAAAAGGGGCACAGCCTGTCATAAAGGACTCCAAAAATGCTAAGTCTTGGTGCACAATTCTAGTTTAAATTAAACCCACTAATAGGTGGTGTAAAGTTAGACTAGACAGTCTAAAGGAGCAACAGCCACTCTGATAAATGACGCAGTGTGAGACTGTCTAGTCTTAGTTTCCACTCTTGAAGTGTTCGGAAATCTGCCCCCCTTGTTGTTTTCCTCTGAAATGCTAAATCTAGTATGTTCAATCCTACATGTGCAGCCATACATGTGTTTGAACATATGTTTATCTCCTCTCTTTAAAGGGAATTTGTTAGGTCTCCCCAAATACTGTAAGTTGAAGTGGTACTATTCATGTAGTACAGCACCTGAGACCCAATCACTAAGTTATCTAAGCGCTTGAATACCTTGTGAGGACTGCTGAGAACTGCACATAATGGAGAGGACTCCTGTGAGTCTGGTTTCCCATCTATGGTATCAAGCTGCATCTGTTTAAATGTCTATAAAATGTCTTTTTTTTATTCTTCTGGTTAAAGTTACAGATATATCAGTTATGTAAGGGCTTGCTCACATCTGCGTTTGGGGTCTCGGTCACAGAGTTCGGTAAAAATGGAGTAGAGAATAGTCTTGAATGCAGGACTTTTTTCTCCACTAGAAATATGTTCTCTTGAACCGAAAATGGGATCTGTTAGGCTCCATTACCAACCTGGCACTTAAGCACTTCTTACTTCCGTTCTTCAGAAGAACAGAAATAGTGAAAGTGCCCAAGTCTCTATAGATTTTAATTTGAATTAGAAATTCTAAAGGGGTTGTCAAGGATTTATTTTATTTTTTTAAATCCACCCCCCACCCAGTGCGACCTGTGAAAAGCTCTATACTTACCTGCTCCTCACTGCTCTGTAGCTCCCAGGCTGTATTCACTGGACTTCTGGTCCCCGTCTGTCAACTTATGCACAGACTTGGTCACAGCCAATGACCGGACTCACTGGTGACTTAAAATGCATCTGCACACACGACTCTGTCCATGCAGATGTGGACCGACAGAGCCAGAATAGAGTGGGGTGGGGGGGGGGGGTGGGACCGGTGAGCATAGATCTCTTTACAGATCCTGCTGAGGGAAGAGGGGAATTAATTAAAAATGAAAACCCACACAGCTCCTTAAAAACCTGTACTCATTTGATGACAGTTGTAATAAGAGTTCATTTTTTGATTTGTGCTGTCTACATTTTGGATTTGTAGATAGAGAAAATAGACTTAGGCATAGCACATTGTGTGAACACACCTTTCCAAAACTCTCATCATCTATTTTCTTTTTCCCCATGCCAACTAGTGTTTGAAAACGGTCCACGTCGGACTGAAACGTCACATGTACACATTGATGTTGCCTGGCATAAGAAAACCAAATAAAAATAAGCACTGTAGTTTCAATGAATCTAAGTCTATGTCTAAGTGCCTAAGTCTATTTTCTGTATCTACCTTTACGAGGTTGGTACCACCAAATCAGGACACGAGTGCCACATCCCTCTGAGAGTGGTATATTTTTTATTTGTGTCACTTTGGTGTGCAGAGCTGTGGTATTAAATGTAGAGGATGATATTTAGTGGTTCCAGGATTCAGGGATCTCATCCCAAACGATTGCTTTGTATTCGCTTACAGTACACTGTCTAGTATGTAACATCTTACTTCTCTCCGCTGGTAGGGCTAAACTCGGCCACGGTCTGCTCTCTGGACTGTACTCAAAGCCACCAGTGAAATGTGAGCTGATAGAGCAGGTGATGACAGAAGAGCACAAGGTATTTATTCTGACATTTGCCAAGGTAGAAGTTGAGTATAAATGTGAAAATAGTTTGTGCATTGTGTGCATTTTTATAGGGATATACCCCTGTTAAAGGTTTTTTCAGTTTAATAGTTTAAAAAATCTTAATCGCTTTGTAGATGGAAAATTCCACAAGGTTGTATGATACATGTTTAAGCAGATTTCTGAAAACCTTCTAAAAGGCAAATGTTCTTTCTTCCCATAGTGATCAATCACAGAGCAGCTTTAATTTTTTCAGGAGCAGAATACGAGAAAAAAGGTTAGGTTTTCTAAAAGGGGTTATCTGGTTTCCAATATTGATGGCCTGTCCTCAGGCAACCCCGCTGGTCAATTGTTTGAAGTGATCACAGCTCTTCATTGTCTTCCTGCTTCCCATTGGCATTGCAGCAGCGAGCAGTGTAATTACAGCTTTGCCATCCCATTCACTTGAACGGAACAGAGCAATGGTAGTTACACTCTGTCCCATTCAAGTGAATGGGATGGAGGAGCTGTAATTACACTGCTTGCTGCTGCAATGTCGACGGCGAGCAGGTAAACGGTGAAGAGAATGCTGAGGTCTCTTCAAACAGCTGATCAGCATGGGTGTCTGGAGTGGGACCTCCAGGTATCTGCTATTGATGACCTATCCTCAGGATGGGTCATCAATATCGGAAACCAGATAACCCCTTTTAGTCTGGTAGCTCGGTCCTTTCTGCTGCACATCTCTCCCTGTAATTGTCACATGTTCCAACAGTACGCGTGGTTATGAAGGATGGAACTGAGCATGTGCGTCCACCTCAGCGAGGTGGACAGAGAAATAAGGAATAACAAACTATACAAAATTTTTTATTGTATTCAGATGAACTTGAAGTAGAATATTTTTGTGGCATAACACCTTTAAAAGGGTTTTCCAAGACTGATCGGTGGGGGTCTGACACGTGGGACCCCCTGCCATTCAGCTGCTTGAGAAAGCATTGGTGCTCCTGTGAGTGCCACTGCCTTCTGTGCTCACTAAGCAGTGCCGTACATTGTATAGTGACTGTGTTCGGTATCACAGCTCAGACCTATTCACTTCTATGGGGCTGAGCTGCTCCTAGGCCACATGACTGAAGAACATGTCATCTCTGGCCTAGGAAAATCTGAGGGTCCAGGGTGTCGGACCACCACTGATCAGATACTGATGACCTATCCAGAGGAGAGGTCATTAGTCTAAGTCTTGGAAAACCCCTTTAGAGCAGTGAAACTCAGCCCCAGTGTTATTTAATGACAGACTACTACTGGTTCTTTGAGTGATACCATGTCTCAGGTCAAGGCCATTTAAAGTGGACCTGTCAGCCATCCTGGCATGATGTCTGGTAAATAGTTCTATTTCCCATAAAATAACAATTCTGGAACATCTCTTCCTGTAACTGTATCATTCCCCTGTTATTTCTCCTATTTGTGAATTAATTGACAATTGGCCCATACCATGCCTCTTGTCAAAGGGGTATGTCCTTACATAGTCTGCCACTGTCAGTACTGATTGGACAGTTATAGGCAGTGTATGGACATACTTCAAATAGGAGGAATAACAGAGGAACAGGCAACACACAGAGTTATACCATAGGAAATACAAATATTTGCTAAAACAGTCTCGTCAGGAGAGCAACAGACACTTAAAGGGGTTTTCTGGGAAGTAAGAAAATTAAAATACTTACATATTTCTTTATTATAAATATATTCCCAAATACCTTTCATTAGGTCTAATGGCTCGTTTTGCCTTGAGAGCAATCATTAGGAGAAATAAAATGACCGCTGTCCTATTAGTACACACAAAACCTGTCCTAATCACACAGCAGAACGAGTTACTTCACAACTCTGAGCTAAAGAGCTGCCTCATCTCCCTCTCTGCTGTATTGTCAGGAATTATGAATACAGTTTAATATGATCTTCAGCTGAATCTATGGGGTGTTACTGATGAGCAGCAGGACTTGTATGCAGTCTCCATTACTACAGTCTGTCCTGTCCGTCCTTTGTACTTCATGTCTCCTCCCATTCCCACAGAGATTCAGCTGAAGTGTTTAGCTGTAATCAGGATCATAATCCCTGGCAAGTAGAGCAGAGCGGAGGATGAGGCAGCTCTTTAGCTCAGTGTACTGAAGTAACTTGTCCTGCTGTGGCATTAGGACAGGTTTTGTGTATACTAATAGGACGACAGCCGTTTTATTTCCCATGATGATTGCTCCTCAGATAAAAAGAGCTGTTATAACTAATGAAAGGTATCGGGAAATATATTTATAATGAAGTAATATAGAAGTATTTTAATTTTCTTAATTCCCGGAGAACCCCTTTAAGAAAAGAACTCCCTGTTCTATGGATATTTCTGTGAACCTCAACATGATGAGTGACCAGTTTGATTCTGGTAATATAAAGAAATCCGGTAATATAAAGAATGGCTTTTTGCTCGATTGTTGATTTAGCCGTACAGTGTCGTGTGTCGTTTGTAGTCACAGGAACGAGACTCTCCTAGTGTCGGAGAGCTGATATGCCGATAGCTGAGGCTGTCAGCCTGGAGAGTCTTCAGAAATGATCCTTCATAGAATGGGGGTGGGCAGGAATTTTACTTGGCAATGAAAAGATAAACAAAAATAGCCCTACCTCTATCTGGTTTCATCAGAGCTCGACATATGGCCTGTGCTGCACTGTGACCTGACATCGCACATCTCTGATGTGCTAACCATAATGGAAGCGGTGATTAGCATTCAGACTATAAGACGCACTGCCACTTTTCCCTCACCTTTGGGTTAAAAAAGTCTGAAAAATACGGTGTATAGTTGTCAGGGGTGGATTGGCCATAGATCGTATAGGGATTTTTCACTGTGGGCCAATGCTCAGTTGGCCGTCCGAGCCATCCTTACTGGTCAGGTACGTAATGATCTGATTTGTGTACAATGTGCTTATCCTGTGGAGGACCATTACTTTATGAATAATGCATTTGCTTCTTGTACATTTGTTTTTTTCTGCCAGTAACCTATCAATATATTCTGCTATTTTGATTTTTAATCTGCCTCTGCCTGTTTAAGCTTCAACCAAAAGGAATTACAACTCGAATGTTCAAAGCCTTCATAAGCAGATGGCATACAGAGTTCTCCTCAAACAGACAACAAGACGCTCAAGAGTTTTTCTTGCACCTTATTGGTCTGGCAGAGGTATGTAAAGTAATATTTCCGAGCTGTTGATTTGTAATAAGGAAGTAATTCCAGGAAATGTACTATTGGCAGCTAACACGGTGGACGTTTTAAGTTATCCTTAAAGGGTGCTGCTCATACAGAGTGACTTTCCATTCTGGCTCATAGAGGGGGTGGGGGTCATATGTATACATGAGACAACCCCTGTATACAAACCTTTCTTCTTACCTTTTTATCTTGGTTTCTTTATATATGTGTCATATGATAACTAGCTTTTCAAAAAACACATAAATTTGTGATATTGTATCCTATATGTGTTGCCACCCAGTGGTTGTGTTGTTTGCTGGAGCCTGTCAAGTTTTTTTTTTTTTAGCATGTCATAATAACGTATCCTCTGGGACCTGCTACTATTTCCAAGGTGAACAGAGGGCAGCCACGTATGTGCGTCCACCCTCTATTCATTTATATGGGATTTCCGAAATATAGCCAAGTGCAGGCTTGATTATTTCCGGCAGTACCGTAAAGGTGAATGGAGCAGTGGCCGCACTTGCCTGGTGCTCTCTTCCTTACTTTTGGGGCCCGTTTAGAGATGTGTGGGTCACATCTGACACCAACAGCGATATGCCACCAATCTCTGAGATAATAAAACCCCTTTAGGAGCCACCGGTTTGCAGTCTTCTGTACAATATTGATGATCATCACATCATCATGTCTTTGTTGGTAGTTTCCATTTCTCAGAGAAATTAAATCCATTTAGGCTACAAAGTTCAAGGGAATCTGTCACAAGTTTTTAGGCCGCCATGATACTGTACAGTAATAGTATTCTATATGTATGATCTGCATGATGTGAAAACGGAATTTGCAACATAGTGTGCGGCATGTAAATCACTGGTGTAGGTTGATGTTCAAGAGTTATGCAGTCCTGTCCATAAAATGTCTGGCTTTGACTGACTTGCCGCAAGACATGATACGCCATTACACGCTAGCTCTAATATAGCTTCTAGGATGTTTACCAAGCCAGGAAGGCTTCATGAATTTGAACCTAGTTGACTCTACACTGGCAGTTTAAGTACATTGAGTGCTATGTAACAAGCTCAGCTTATACATATTGTAGCATCAGACAGATTATACAGACACCTCTAGAATACTATTACTGTCCAGTATAATGTCATGGTGGCAGGAATAGGGGCTTATTGTGTGTATGGCAAGCCACTGTGAGCCAGTTACTGCTTTTTAGAGTGAAACAACAACAACAACATAAAATGCACACAGAATATTGACAACCATAAAAGTAAAAAAATAAAAAATGCTGCAACTAAAATGCACGGAGGATGACATTTTAAATTGCTGACCTTTTTGTTTAATTACCCTTTATATTTCTGCTTGTTGCTACATGACTCGTTTTGTGCAGTATTCTGAAGAAATTCTCTCTTGATTTGTAGAGAAACAGCATCGGCTCTGAAAATCCCACCGATGTCTTCAGGTTTCTAGTAGAAGAGCGGACACAGTGTTGCCAATCAAGAAAGGTTCGCTACACCGAAAGAGTTGATTATATCATGCAGCTACCTGTGGCTATGGAAGCAGCAATAAATAAAGGTATGAGTGTTATGTTACTGTTTTTGTGTACTACATTAAAGAACAATGCTGGAGCATCTTTTCTTGAACTCTGTTATGCTGTTCCTCTGTTTTTCTTCCATGAAATGAATAAATTAGGCCTTACCATACCTCGTGTCAGTGGGGTAATTCGGAATGTCTGCCTCCACAATGTGATGGGGATAAGTTCCTGTTAAAATTCATTGGTGCCGTTGACCTGATTGTTCCAAGTGTTTCTAGTTTTCTAAACATATCTCCATTTTGTCCTACATTCTATTTGTTGGTCAGTATACTCCTCTTAGGGTGCATTCACATCACTGTTTAGATTTCCGTTCTTCTGATCCATCAGAAGGAGAGCGAGAGAGAGAGAGAGGAAAAAAAACAAGGATTCTGTAAAAAATAAACATCCTGGTGCATCAGTTGTCATCCATTTGAGCCATTTCCGCCTGAGATCCATTCTTTAGACGAGCACTGCAAGCAGTATTTTTTTCATCTAAAAAAAAAACGGATCTTAGACTGAAATGGCTCAAACGGATGACAACTGATGCAACAGGATCTGTTTATTTTTTCCTCATCTTCTGACAGATCAGAAGAACGTAACAGTGATGTGAATGAACCCTTAAGTCCACATCTTCACCAGTTATACACTTAAGGGTCCATTCAGACGTCCGTAGGTGTTTTGCGGTCCACAAATTGTGGATCCGCAAAACACGGACACCGGAAATTTGCATTTCACATTTCACAGACCGCACATCGCCGACACATATTAGAAAATGCCTTTTCTTGTCCACATAGTGTGCTGTCTGCATCCGTTCCGGCCCCATTGAAAATGAATGGGTCCGCACCCATTCTGCAAAATTGCGGAACAGATCCAGACTCAAGTTGCGGACGTGTGAATCGACCCTAATGGTGATACGTATATTGATGTGTTTCAGATGATTTGATTGCCTATGAGCTGAAGAGAAGAGAGGCAGAAAGTTCCAAAAGACCACCCCCGGAAATAGTGCGCGCTAGGATCCCATTCAGTGCCTGTCTTCAGGCATTCACTGAGCCTGAGAATGTGGATGACTTCTGGAGCAGTGCTCTTCAAGCCAAGTCTGCAGGTGTTATGTAAGTATCCCTCTATAGGGAGTCTGTCTGCAGTTTTAGTAATGCTAAACTGCCGACCGCACTAGGTAGGGCCTTGGGGGGAGCAGGCCAAACATACCTTGTGTGCAGCTTTTATCATCAGGAGTTGTGTTAATATGAAGTTATAATTTACCAGATTTTTGAGAGTTCTCCCCTGCATAACGGAAATGGGACGGATCCGTTTTGCAGCCCATAGACTTCTATTATGACGGAATGAATAACGGAATGCCTCTAAAGGCATTCCGTTATGCATTCTGTCATAGAATTGCATTATGGTCCGTGGTAACTGAATCCATAACGCAATTCACCTTTTACCACCAAGTGAAGTGTGAATGAATTTCATAAGTGGAAATTCACTCATCTCTTATTATTATTATTACTATTATTTTTGTGATATATTTAGTGATTCAATAGTTTAGAAAAAACCATAGGCAGCACCATCCAGGTTTAGCACAGCAGGTGCAGCGTCCAACTCCGGGCTCCAGGTATTGGCTTGAGGAAGGCTCATGTGAGCCGTAACGTCGCACTTGTGTCACCTTATGTGTCATTAAAAGCTTTTATATTTTTGGATTACGTATTGGAGTGCAGTCCGATCTTTTTTCTTTTTTAGTGATTCAATAGGATATGCTATAAATTTTCTCTACATGTGGGTTCCAACACTGGGACCCGCTCCTATATCAAGAACAGGGCCCCACCATGAACGGATAGGATGCTGTATGTGCAGAGCTTTCACCATTCACTGCTATAGGACTTCTGAAAGTAGCCGAGCACTTTCATGAGCATTGTATGAGAATTGGAAGTGCACAAACTGTGGAATATGTAGACCAGAGATTCAGCCCTGTCCGGTCACTGAGGCTGTGCACATGGAGCTCTCCCAGCTGATTTGAGTTACTACATGTTCTCGCTACCTTCCATTGAGCTAGAAGGAATCATTTAGGGCAGGGATGCTCAACCTGCGGCCCTCCAGCTGTTGTAAAACTACAACTCCCATCATGCCCTACTGTAGGCTGATAGCTGTAGGCTGTTCAGGCATGCTGGGAGTTGTAGTTTTGCAACAGCTGGAGGGCCGCAGGTTGAGCATGCCTGATTTAGGGTATTTGCTGTCTTCATAGCTGAGTGCGAATTCTGTTACAGCTGAAGCCATCACTGGGGAATTAGTTATTTTCTCTCTGGATTATCACGGAGGGACTTATCTGTTGTCCCTGGGTTAATTATAAAAGATTTGGGCCTTATCTGAGCTGCCACCACCACTCTGTAGAGCCATATAAGTGCCAGTCATCTGCCAAATGTTCCAGGATCATGGCTGCTGGGAAGGAATGTTCTCTGCTTTAAGTCACATAGCTTTTCAGTAGCACTTGAAATTTGACTTGAAGCTGGTACATTGGATTTTTAAGAACACAATAAAAGTAAATGATGTTAAAATAACGAGCAGTAAAACGGATCATTACTTGAGATTAGATTGGCAGACATTTATTTATGGACATAATGGCCCAGATGGAATAATGTCTGCACCAAAAAGTAGTGCAGATTGGCACATCTAGGTTTTCTACTCTTTTTCCCATCATGTCTAATGAAGGATAGACATTGCTTATTAATATCAATAATTGTTATCAAAAGCAATATCTGACCTTACTGGTGTAAAAAGGGTGAGCTGTTACCAATTATCAGATGACAACGGTCAATAGTCTTCTTTTCCCCCTAGCTCGTGGGATTGTTCCCAGTGTATACCACAGCTACAGTATAATGCCTTGGTATCCTCAGGAATAACACATAACATATAACATAAAAGACACCTTTACTTAACTACAATGGACTACAACATATCAATATCATGGTCATATCAGTATACATACACCATGTAACTCGCCTATAGTCTAACAATATAGACAAAATATACTTAGCCTTAGAATGTATGGTAGTCCCTCTTCCTCCATCTAAGACCTCACATGAAGCTGGCCTGGCTGAGGAAAGCCCCTGTGGCTGGGTATATTGACTCTGTATTAACACCTGCCCCCCCCCCCCCAAAAAAAAAAAAAATTCATTGTACCTGGGATGTAAGCACAGGAAGGGGTTGGGTCATTACTATGGAACCACATGGCAAAGTGATGTTACTCACTATTGTCCAATTTAAATATCAAATCAGGACTGAATCTCAGCCCTGTAACAATGCCCAAGCAGAAAGGGTGGAGGTAAATAAGGAAGGGGTAGGGCCTGAAAATTCTGTCTCAAAGTAAGCCAGCCAATAGTTGGTCTAGAGTTTGGATTTATCATCCAGCCTGAGTCACTGTGATAAATATGGTGCCGGTCTAGGCAACCTGTCTAAATTTGCAACCTCTTTAGGATTAGTAAATCTTGCCCCTGAACGTGCGGAAATATTTCATATTCCTTTTAAAGTACACTGTGGTAAATTTATCAAAGTAGTGCTAGGGAAAAGTTGAGCAGTCAGATTTCTCAGACCCTTTGTCAAATGAAACCAGCAGCCTCATGGCTTGCTATGGCAAGTATTCCACTTATCCTTTATATCCTGAATCTTTAGGCCGTCTAGCCTAGTTTGTGTTTAGTTTATGCCAACAATTTGTCCACATGCCCTGAAAATCTTGTCCCAGTGTGCCAAAAGTCTGTCCACCAAAAACATTAGACGAACTCTAAGACTGTCTAATTTGCACCACTTTTATATGCCAGAAGTTGCCCACGACCACATTCTAGTTTAAAACCAGAGCGGTCAAAGATATTGAAAAAATTCATTATTTTTGCGCCCCTGA
Source organism: Bufotes viridis (assembly GCA_033119425.1). Classification (NCBI taxonomy): domain Eukaryota; kingdom Metazoa; phylum Chordata; class Amphibia; order Anura; family Bufonidae; genus Bufotes; species Bufotes viridis. Next base: position 1,164 of record JAKVIS010002390.1, on the reverse strand, counting down.
TTGTCTAAAATGAGGTGCACTAAAATTTTGATGCAAACAATGCCAAGAGAGTGGCACACTCATTAAGGCGGGCCATTGTCGTAAAATACAGTGTTTGCAGGATGCTTTACTCTGTCAATTGCTCTACTCCAAAGTAAAATTAAAATCATAACATGATGGCATATTTTATGTGGGAATAACAGAAATGCTGTGATAACCCAGCTTCCTGGGAATAGTGGAATAACGGATTATTATAAAACCAGAAATCAGATAGGAGGAATCCTCAATAAAAGAAAACATCAGGATTCAGATTGCCCACTCCACTTTACTGGCCTGGTGCTTTTACATCTACATTCAGGCATGTTCAGAACAAGGCGCCGATTCTAATATTGTTGCTTAGTATGGTCCAATTCAGGACAACTAGAGGGATTTTACTGAATCATTTTTAAGCTTTGATTTGAGAATCTGTAAAGTTTTTTTTTTAGCCATTGTCTTGAAAAGATGGAGATGGAAAATTCTTGTAACATGGTGATTTTCTTTCTAGGACATCTCGCTTTGCTTCATTCCCAGAATACCTGGTAATCCAGATAAAGAAGTTTACATTTGGTCTTGACTGGGTACCTAAAAAACTTGGTAAGCAACTTTAATTCCAGCAGATATGTATTGTATATGTTTTTCATGTTGTACCATCCCTTTGTAAAGTAAAAAATTCTATTTGAATAAATGTGATTTTCATTCCAATTTTTTATTTTTTTTAGATGTAGCAGTGGAAATGCCGGATGTCCTGGATGTTAATCATCTCCGAGCAAAAGGTCTGCAGCCAGGAGAAGAAGAGCTCCCAAACATTGCTCCTCCTATTGTTATTCCAGATGACCCCAAAGGTACATGGAAATGCTTTGTCTTATTATTTAGGATTTTATGCATGTTATGCCCTCACTTCAAAAGTAGTATAGATTGATTTAGTAGTATAAACCAGGGTTCAATTTCCTAGATCAGTGAATGGAAGAGTTGTCTTGTAGAAGCGAAAGGAATATTTATTTCTAAAGACGGCACACTGTTGCCTTGCAGCAACGAGCTCCTGGGTTTGAATCGGTCTGAGAGAAACCTTGTATGCAAAGTAGCTCTTTCCAAAAAGAAAGCTGAGCCTCTAATGCCACCAGATATAAGCCAGCTACTGTATCCTAT
>JAKVIS010002389.1:0-23023 GCA_033119425.1 Bufotes viridis | reverse complement strand
ATTAGGGGCAAGGGTACCTATCTTTTCCTCAGTTAGAATAGGCATTTTTGTAGAATGACATTTACAGAAGATCTTGAAAAGACTTTTCTTCAGCTTTCTTGTTTAGTCGGATTACTTTAATCTTCTCTGTATTGTTGAAACGGAGATGAAATAACCATTTATTAAAAATGTTACAAAACCACATGCTTTCAAAGGGTGTCCAAATTTTTTCACATGACTGTAGTTCCAAAAGAGCCAGGTTACCCAGCCACACGTAAACCACGTCTCCGGCCACTGACCCGCACACCATTGTCCCTTGCAATAAGCCCCAAAACCAACTCCCCAAGACGCGGTCCCGTATATAACTCAAAATCAACATTATCACAAGCGTCCCCCATAACTAACGCCTGACCATTGTACTGTTGTAAAAACTCTGCCCATACCCTTAAATCCCCTTTCAATTCCTTTCAGTAGCCGTACGAAGTGATGTGGCGCTGACACAGCCGTCGTAGCCGCTGCCTGCAAAAAATTCGACCCATCGGCATAATCCGGCATGCAAAGTTACGCTTTCCCAATAAGAACTGCAAGTCCCGCAACCTAATCTTTTCCCGCTTTATGGCCTTACAAACCTCCTGCCGCAGATTCAACAGTTTTTCCTCCGGAAGTCTACACTCCATCCTGACAGTGTCTATAACATTTCCCAAAAACACAACAATTCCGACGCTGGACCCACCGTCTTCTCACCAGCCAGCAGTACCCCAAAATGCGCAAAACCGACTAACATATGCAGTAACAAAAGAACAAACCCGAGCTTCCGGCAGCCCTAAACAAAAAAAATCATCTAAATAGTGAATAACCGATGAACAACCCGAAACGTCAACCACTACCCATTCTAAAAATGAACTAAACATTTCAAAATACGCACAGGAAAGCGAACACCCCATGGGTAAGCACCTATCTACAAAATAACTCCCTTCCCAAAAACAACCCAACAAATGCAAGCTCTCCACATTAAGCGGTAACAAGCGAAAAGCTGCTTCAATGTCAACCTTGCCATTAACGCTCCTCGGCCCCACCATCTTACCCAATTCACAGCCGCATCAAATGATGTATACACCACTGAACATAAATCGGCATCTATGCCGTAATTGAATGACGCTCCTTTTGGATATGACAAATGGTGAATGAGCCGAAACTTGTTTGGCTCCTTCTTAGGCACCACCCCCAATAGAGAAACTTTTAGATTGACCAACGGAGGCACCCTAAACGGGCCCGCCATCCGCCCCAACTCCACCTCCTTCCTTAACTTCCCAGAAACTACCTCGGGGTGATCAAGAGCGGACCTCAGATTCTTATGAACCAGGGGCCCCGCCGGCGTAAATGATGGAATACGAAACCGAACTTAAAACTGTTAACAAATAAAAGTGGCCGCTGCCCGATCTGGGTACCTATCTAGGAACTCCTGCATCTATTCCACCCGCACTGGAGTCAGATTTTTTCCAGCAGCGTCCCCGCCCTCCCTTTGTTTTCCCCTCTAAAAACACGGGCTGGCTCCATGGGGGCCCCCGCACAAGGTGCATTCGTGCTTAAATTTGCACTTAGCCCCGGATCTGCAATTTCCTTTGTTGAAAAGGAAACATAAGCCCTTCGCTGATGCTGCCGCAAGCGTTCCCGTTGTTGACCCCTCAAGCGCCCCCGGAAGGGCTGCACCGTCCTAGTCGGTGCCGTCACCAGTAACCAAAGCCCAATATCCTTGTGATCCCACCGGATATCAGGCCTAACCGCCCTGCGCTGCCGAAACTGTTCGTCATAGTGGAGCCAACCCACCCCGACGTAAACCCGATACGCTAGTATAGCGAACGCTTGCAGCCAGTTGCTAAACGTGCATGGGATTAACCAATAACCAGGGTGCAGGGAACGGTGAAGGTCACTGTTCGGGGGCAGGTGTTGCGGAGGTCACTGTTAAGGGAGCAGGGTACTGTAGAAGTCACTGTTAAATGGGTGAGCGCAGTGGAGGTCTCTCTTAAGGGGTAGGGTACTGTTGAGGTCACTGTTAAGGGGTGGGGTGTTGTGAATGTCACCGGTAAAGGGGTGGTGTGAGGCGGGGTCACTGTTAAGGGGATGGTTCACTGTGCAGGTCAAAGTTGAGGGAGTGGGGTGCTGTGGAGGTAAATGTTAAGGTGGCGTGGACTTGTGGAGATCACTGTTAAGGGCTAGATCACTGTGGCGGGTAACTGTTAAGAGGGTGGGCTGCGGTGGAGGTCTTTGTTAGAGGGGCGGTGGGGTGTTGTGGAAGTCACATTTGAAGGGGTGGGGCACTTTGGGGGTTCAGTGTTGAGGGCTGGGGTGCTATTGAGGTCACTGTTAAGGGGACGGGTTGAGGTAGAGGTCACTGTTATGGGAGACATAGTCTATCTTATAACAGCACACACAAACATTAAAGGAAAATAGTGGAAATATACCCGTGCGAACCTGGGTCCTTCTGCTAGTATATATATATATATATTTGTGGTCATGGCTACCTGTGAACGAAGCGGGAAGCATGCCTAACCCGGGACCCTACACTGGCTGACTTGTTCCTGGAGCCAGGAATGCGGGTAGGCCTAAAAGGGGGCATACCCTAATGAGAACAACAGAGAAAAGGGGTGGGAGGGAGGGAGGGGCATGAGAGGGATGTATGCCGGGTTGAGAGAGCCCATGAATAAATGGGGCAGACACTCCTCCCAGAAATGCAGGCTGAACTTCAGCCTTCATTATATAATTATATATTATATATATACACATATAATCCACAGTGGGAAATGATAAGATCTGCCTTGACCAAACATTGGGAATTGTTAGGTTTAGATACAACTTTGGATGAAGTTTTACCACCATTTCCATCTATTACCTATAGAAAGTCCCAGAATTTTAGAGACATTTTATGCCTTTGGGTCACAGGGTCAAAGATGGGGTTGCTCACCTTGTTGCCAATGTGTCGCTTGTCCAAATTTAGACAAAGCCTCTCACTTTTCCAACCCTACTAGAACCAATTAAACAATACAAGATTACTCATAATATTACATGTGGTACATCAGGAGTAATCTATCTGGCACAATCTTCATGCCAACTCATTTATGTGAGAATTGAGGAGACGTGTCAGGAAGGGGCGAAGGATGAGAATGATTTAACGAAATTAAAATCTATTCCTAGGCATTTTAAAGAATTCCATAACTGTGAAAGATCTCAGTTTCATGTAAGAGGCATTGATCGTGTCCTTATATCCATAAGAGGTGGTAACTGGAAAAAAACTACTTGCTGAAAAGAAGGTAAGATGGATTACGTTGCCCCATTTGGGTTAAATGAATATCTGATTTTCTCACCAGACTTGTGATTTTTTAATTTTTTGCTTCTTCTCCTTGGTCCCAAAATGGTCACTGATTTAATTACCTTATTTTATTTCTTTTTACTCATTGTTTATATGTGTTGTTTTTTTTAGGTCATTCATACCTACAAGCTATTAGTGGAAGAGGTATAGATTCATGGAGAATGATATGGTCGGACTTGAGATGAGGGGTGCACCACCAATGAGGTCAGGTGAGGCGATCGCCTCAAGCAGCACCGGGAATTGATAAGATGGGGGCAGCCGAAGGGCCATGGGCTGAAGGTAGAGGTTAGTTTAAGAAATTGGCATTGGGAAAGGGGGCGCAGTTTCAGTTTTCGCCTCAGGCAGCAGAAAGTCTAGGTGCACCCCTGGCATGGAGATGCTCCATATCAAGAAGGATATATAGAGGGTTATTTATTATCCTGAAATACACCTCCATTAGGTATATTTCAGGCGCAGATTGCGTTGTAATAGTTAGTTGCGCCGCAATCTACGACTTTTCCCAGCTCAAGCCAGGTCTAAAAAGTGAAAGGGACATGCCTCTTTAGACACAGAAAATGATCTAAATGTAAGCCAGCAAGGCAACTATCTTACAAAAAGACTGGCGCTTGATACGCCGGAATTATGTAGAGGCCGGCGGCGCTTCAAAACTCAGCAGATTCATAGCCACATATAGGGGTTATTAGTACGGCGTCTAGAATGCTGGTCTCAATAAATGGCCCCCACAGACTTTTAACCCCTTAGGCCTCTTTCACACGGGCGTTGCGGGTGCACTCCGTCAAACAGTGCGGGTGCGTTGCGGAATCGCCGCGATTTTTCCCTGCGAGTGCAAAGCGCTGTCATGCGCTTTTGCACGCGCGGGAGAAAAATCGGCACTTTTGGTACCCAGACTCGAACCTGCACTTCTTCACAGAAGTGCATGTTTGGGTCAGAAATTGATCTCGCTGGTATTATTTCACATTATAACATAGTTATAATGTAAAATAATACTTGGCCATCTTTCCTAATGTGAATCGGTGCAGAATGGGTTGTAATAATAAACTAATAATAACTTACCTGGTCCATTTGATGCAAGCCCGGCATCCTTTCTGTTAGCTTGCTAGTAGGAAAGGACCTGTGATGATGTCACAGCATCACATGGCCCAATCACCTGCTCCATCACTATAGTGATGGAGCATGTGATTGGTCCATGTGACCATGTGACATCATCACAGGTCCTTTCCTACTAGCAAGCTAACGGAGAGGATGCCGGGCTTCGCGATCAAATGGACCAGGTAAGTTATTATTAGTTTATTATTTTTAACCCATTCTGCACCGGTTTAAACATTAGGAAGATGGCTAAGGGTAGTTATTTTACATTATAACTATGTTATAATGTGAAATAATACAGAACCGGTTACACATCCCGATGGTTGCATAGCAACCATGCGGGAACATCGCAAAGCATCCGCACTTGCTTGCGGATGCTTGCGATTTTCCCGCAGCCCCATTCACTTCTATGGGGCCTGCGTCCGCTAAAAACGCAGAAGATAGAGCATGCTGCGATTTTCACGCATCGCAAAAGTGATGCGTGAAAATCAACTGTCATGTGCACAGCCCCATAGAAGTGAATGGGTCCGATTCAGTGCGGGTGCAATGCGTCCTCCTCACGCATTGCACCCGCGCTGAAAACTCGCCCGTGTGAAAGGGACCTTAAGGACTCAGCCCTATTTCACCCTAAGGACTCAGCCATTTTTTGCAAATCTGACCAGTGTCACTTTATGTGGTGATAACTTTAAAACGCTTTTTCTTATCTAGGCCATTCAGAGAATTTTTTTCATCACATATTGTACTTCATGACAGTGGTAAAATGATAAAATACTAAATTTACTCTAAAATTTAGAAAATTTGCAATTTTCCAAGTTTCAATTTCTCTACTTCTATAATACATAGTAATACCGCCAAAAATAGTTATTGATTTACATTCCCATATGTCTACTTCATGTATCGATCATTTTGGGAATGCTATTTCATTTTTTGGGGACGTTATAAGGCTTAGAAGTTTAGAAGCAAATCTTGAAATTTTTCAGAAATTTTCTAAAACCCACTTTTTAGGGACCAGTTCAGGTCTGAAGTCACTTTGTGAGGCTTACATAATAGAAACCACCCAAAAATTACCCCATTCTAGAAACTACACCCTCAAGGTATTCAAAACTGATTTTACAAACGTAATTAACCCTTTAGGTTTTCCACAAGAGTTAATGGAAAATGGAGATAAAATTTCAGAATTTCTGATTTTTGGAAACTTTTCCATTTTAATCCATTTTTTTCAGTACAAAGCAAGGGTTAACAGCCAAACAAAACTTAATATTTATTTCCCCGATTCTGTAGTTTGAACGAACATCCAATATGGGGTTGTAAACTGCTGTATGTGCAGCATACGGGTGTTAATACCCGACACTGCAAAAGGTTTATTATGTGTATGTACCTTTAATTTATTTCCTTGTACAGGCCTGCAGGGGGTAGTGTCTACTACAGCCACTAGAGGGAGACAGTGCGCCCCACTATATATAGGTAGGCCCCAGCATAGGAGAGTTAGTTCAGTGCAGACAGTTGTCTGTGAAGTGTGTGCAGACCGAGTAGTCTGTGTGGGACTCCTTTCATGTCCTCAGCAGGTAGCAAGGGAAATCCTCCAAGTGTAAAGAACCAAGGATAGAAGCCGACTAAGAGGTATTTGGGCCTTGGATTATAAAGTAACCCAGGAATAGACAGGTCAGAAGAACTGAAGAGTACCTGAGGAATAGTGGAGAGTCAAATCCCTGTGCAGATTTAGGCCTGCTTGATCTAAGAGGAGTTGCAATCTATATTCATCTGTGATCTATTCATCTGAAACTACTCTGCACTTCAATGTATTAAGGAACTGCGCTTCCATCCATTTATGTGTATGATTACCATCAAAGCTTCAGTAAAGTTCAAGTTTGTTTTATCATCACGTGGTTCCTCAGTTATTCCTGCTATCAGCAAACGGCGTGCCACCGTTACTTGGCACTGGCGTCACGAACATTACCTATCACTACCTGCCCTTGCAGAGAGTCAGCTGTCCCAGGTTAGTGGTCACAATTGCACTACAACATCCAGGAACACTATTAACCCTAACTTGAGTACGCTGCACCTCATGCAGGGCGCAGAAGGAAAGGAACGCCAAATGGTTTTTGGAAGGTGGATTTTGCTAGACTGGTTTTTGACACCATGTCCCATTTGAAGCCCCCGATGCACCCCTAGAGTAGAAACTCCATAAAAGTGACTCTATCTAAGAAACTACACCCCTCAAGGTATTCAAAACCAGTTTTATAAACTTTGTTAACCCTTTAGGTGTTCCTCAAGAGTTATTGGCAAATGGAGATGAGATTTCAGAATTTCTATTTTTTGTTACCTTGTCTCAAAACAAGTGTAATATAGAGCAACCAAAAATCATATTTACCCTAAAATAGTACCAACAAAACTGACACCTTATCCCGTAGTTTCCAAAATGGGGTCGATTTTTGTGAGTTTCTACTGTAGGGGTGCATCAGGGGGCTTCAAATGGGACATATTGTCAAAAACCAGTCCAGCAAAATCTGCCTTCCAAAAACCATATGGCGTTCCCTTCCTTCTACGCCCTGCCGTTTGGCCATACAGCAGTTTACTGACCACATATGGGGTGTTTGTGCAAACAAGAGAATCAGGGCAATAAATATTAAGTTTTGTTTGGCTGTTAACCCTTGCTTTGTTACTGGAAAAATTGATTAAAATGGAAAATTTGCAAAACAATTGCTGTTTTGGGACCGTTTTTGTCTTTTGTTAATTACATTGTTGAACTGACAGGTTAGATTGTGTGCTATTTCTATAGAGCAGGTTGTTACGGACGCGACAATACCAAATATGACTACTTTTTAGGGGTTTTTGTTTTAGTTTTACATAATAAAGCATTTTTGAAAAAAATTATTTTTTAGTGTCTCCACATTCTGAAAGCCACAGTTTATTTTTTATTTTTTGGGCGACTGTCTTATGTAGGGGCTCATTTTTTGCGGGATGAGGTGACGGTTAGATTGGCACTATTTGGGGGTAATATGTCTTTTTGATCACTTGCTATTACACTTTTTGTGATGTAAGGTGACAAAAAATGGCTTTTTGACAACGTTTTTATTTAATTTTTTTACAGTTTTTACTTGAGGGGTTAGGTCATGTTATATTTTTATAGAGCAGATTTTTACGGACATGGAGATACCCAATATGTCTACTTTTTAGTTTTTTTTTAAATTTAACACTAAAAAGCATTTTTGAAACAAAAAATCATGTTTTAGTCTGAGAAGCAATGTTTTAGGTAGGGGCTCATTTTTTAGTGGGATGAGATGGCGGTTTGATTCGTACTATTTTGGGAGGCATACGCTTTTTGATCGCTTTGTATTACACTTTTAGTGATGTAAGGTGCCAAATAAATGGCTTAATTACACCATTTTTTTCTTTTTATGGCGTTCACCTAACGAGTTCAGTCATTTGATATTTTTATAGAGCAGATTTTTACGGACGTGCAATGTGCTGACACAGCCCGCACAGCCTCCCGCCGCCCGCAACCACCCTCTCCTGCACCCCCGCAGCCATAATATGATTGGGGGCTGCAGGGGGTTAAAATGAACACTTTGGGGGCATTAACTCTCTGATCCCCAGAGATCGCACAGAGCGCTGCAAACCGTGGGTCTGAATTGACCTGCAGTTTGCAGAGATCGCCGATATGGGGGTCACAGGACCCCCTGGGCATTGTAACAAGGTACCTGCTGAATGATTTCAGCAGGTGCTTTGTTCCGATCACTGCCGGCTGAGCAGCAGTGATCGAACTACTCATGACGTACCTGTACGCCATGGGTCCTTAGGACTCGGAAACAATGACGTACCGATACGTCATGTGTCCTTAAGGGGTTAAAAGAGGGAAGGAGAGTCCTCATTACCACCCAGGAGTTCTGAATGTATAAATTATGTATCATAATTGTGTAGTCTCATGCTATAATGTACATAATGGGGATCATTTATCAAACTGGTGTAACGGAAAACTGGCTTATTTGCCCATAGCAATGAATCAGATTCCTCCTTTCACTTTCCAAAGGAGTGGCCCAAATTGAAAGGTGGAATCTGATTGGTTGCTATGGGCAACTAAGCCATTTCCACTTCACACCAGTTTAATAAATAACGCCCAATATACTTATGACTTTGTTAAAGGTTTACTAAAAGTGGCATTCCCCTTTAACCGCTTCAGCCCCCCTAGCTTAAACACCCTTAATGACCAGGCCACTTTTTACAATTCCGCACTACACTACTTTCACCGTTTATTGCTCCGTCATGCAACTTACCACCCAAATGAATTTTACCTCCTTTTCTTCTCACTAATAGAGCTTTCATTTGGTGGTATTTCATTGCTGCTGACATTTTTACTTTTTTGCTATTAATCAAAAATGACCGAAATTTTGCAAAAAAAATGACAGTTTTCACTTTCTGTTGTAAAATTTTTCAAAAAAACTACATTTCTATATAAATTTTTCTCTATATTTATTGTTCTACATGTCTTTGATAAAAAAATCCAATAAGTGTATATTTATTGGTTTGGGTAAAAGTTATAGCGTTTACAAACTATGGTGCAAAAAATTTCGGCATTTTGAAGCAGCTCTGACTTTCTGAGCGCCTGTCATGTTTCTTCAGGTGCTAGAATGTCAGGAAAGTATAAATACCCCCAAATTACACCATTTTAGAAGAAGACACCCCAAAGTATTCGCGGAGGGGCTTGGTGAGTTCATGTATCATTTCATTTTTTTCACAAGTTAGCGTAAAATGACACTTTCTGAGAAAAAAAAAAAAAAAAAGTTTCAATTTCTGATAACTTCTGGCAAAAAAAAAAAAAATCTCAGACGGACTCACTATGCCCCTCAGTGAATACCTTGGGGTGTCTACTTTCCGAAATGGGGTCATTTGTGGGGTGTGTTTACTGTTCTGGCATTTTGGGCGGGGCTAAATTGTGAGCCGCCATGTAAAACCTAAAGGTACTCGTTGGAATTTGGGCCCCTTTGCGCACACAGGCTGCAAAAAAGTGTCACTCATGTGGTATCGCCGTACTCAGGAGAAGTAGGGCAATGTGTTTTGGGGTGTATTTTTACATACACCCATGTTGGGTGAGAGAAATATCTCTGTAAATTGTCAACTTTGTATAAAAATTTTTTAAAAGTTGTCGTTTACAGAGATATTTTTCACACAAAGTATGGGTATATATAAAAATACACGCCAAAACACATTGCCCTACTCTTCTGAGTACGGCGATACCACATGTGTGCCACTTTTGCAGCTTGCGCGAAAGGCCCTAAACCAATGAGTACCTTTAGGATTTCACAGGGCATTTTACGCATTTGGATTCCAGACTTCTTCTCACGCTTTAGGGGCCCCTAAAATGCCAGGGCAGTATAAATGCCCCACATGTGACCCCATTTTGGAAAGAAGACACCCCAAGGTATTCTGTGAGGGGTATGGTGAGTTCATGTAAAATTTTATTTTTTGTCACAAGTTAGTGGAATATGAGACTTTGTAAAAAACAAAATTAAAAAAAAAAAAAAAAAACAATTTCCGCTGACTTGTGCCAAAAAATAAAAATTCTGTGGACTCACCATGCCCCTCACAGAATACCTACGGGTGTCTTCTTTCCAAAATGGGGTCACATGTGGGGTATTTATACTCACCTGGCATTTTAGGGGCCCTAAAGCGTGAGAAGAAAAATGCGTAAAAATGGCCTGTGAAATCCTAAAGGTACTCATTGGTTTTAGGGCCCCTTTGCGCATCTTGGCTGCAAAAAAGTGTCACTCATGTGGTATCGCCGTACTCAGGAGAAGTAGGGCAATGTGTTTTGGGGTGTATTTTTATATATACCCATGCTGGGTGAGAGAAATATCTCTGTAAATTGACAACTTTGAATAAAAAAATTTAAAAAGTTGTCGTTTACAGCGATATTTCTCACACAAAGTATGGGTATATATAAAAATACACCCTAAACACATTGCCCTACTTCTCCTGAGTACGGCGATACCACATGAGTGACACTTTTGCAGCCAAGATGCGCAAGGGGCCCTAAAACCAATGAGTACCTTTAGGATTTCACAGGACATTTTTACGCATTTGGATTTTCACGCTTTAGGACCCCTAAAATGCCAGGGCAGTATAAATACCCCACATGTGACCCCATTGTGGAAAGAAGACACCCCAAGGTATTCCGTGAGGGGCATGGCGAGTTTATAGAAAAAAAAAATTTGGCACAAGTTAGCGGAAATGGTATTTTTTTTTTTTTTTTTTACAGTCTCACATTCCACTAACTTGTGACAAAAAATAAAATTTTACATGAACTCGCCATACCCCTCACGGAATACCTTGGGGTGTCTTCTTTCTAAAATGGGGTCACATGTGAGGTGTTTATACTGCTCGGGCATTTTAGGGGTCTCCGCAATCATTACCCGTATGGCCAGCATTAGGAGTTTCTGCGATTCTCCGTATATTGAGCATACGGGTAATGAGAATTTTTTTTTCCGTTCAGCCTCTGCGCTGAAAGAAAAAAATGAACGTCACAGATTTTTCCATTCACATTGATCAATGTGGATGAAAAAATCTCTAAAAAATGTGCAAAAAAAAAAGAGGGAAAAGCTATAAAGCTGCGATCTCTAAGGGACCCTAAGGCCTCATTCAAGTGTCCGCAATTCTGTTCCGCAAAATTTTGCGGAACAGAATTGTGGATACATTCAATTCTATGGGGACAGACTTTGTCCCGCTCGGATCCGTAATTGCGGATCCGTAATTGGAGATCCGCAAAAGTATAGAACATGTCCTATTCTTGTCCGCAAGTGCGGACAAGAAAAGGCATTTTCTATATAGTTCTGGCAATGTGCGGATCCGCAAAATGCAGAAAGCACATTGCTGGTGTCCGTGTTTTATGGATCCGCGGATTTGCGGATCCGTGGATCCGCAAAACACATGCGGACATCTGAATGAGCCTTACAGGGGTGATCAGTGACAGGGGGTGACAGGGGGTGATCAGGGGGTGACATGGGAGATCAGGGGTTAATCAGTGACAGGGGGTGGGTGGGGGGGTGGGGGGGGTTGTGTGGTGACTGGTGCACTTTGATATTTTTCTCTGGTGGTCCCAAGCAAAGGGACCACCAGAGAAGCTGGCAGCAAGCAGATCAGACGCTGTTCACAGAACAACGCCTGATCTGCGATTTTTCTGCCATATACAGCCTGCCAGCGCACGATCGGCGCTGGCAGGCTGTAGAATAACTACATGCGAGCGCGCCGATGGCGCGCATTGCGCATGTGCGGGCGCGTCCTCGCGTCATCTCGCGTCTCGCGAGATGACGCGCCGATGCGTCCGATCAGAGCTACAGGGCCGCCCGCAGGACGCATCCCTGCGTTAGGCGGTCCTGTAGCGGTTAAACATTACTGCTCTATATACAGTTCTTCATTCAGACTAGATCTCTGATGACATCAGCAGTAGCCAGGAGCCCCGCCCCCTTAGAATACTGAAGCTGTATGACATCACAATGCTGTGTCCAGGGTTCTATGTGTTGGGGTGCACTGGATTCTTTTGAGGGTTAGATGTTGGAGACGATGGATTCAAGAAGAATTGTTCTTGTTTTTCTTTTCTTTTTTATATTTCATGTTTACGGAAAGCCCACAAAAACACCTGCAGGTAATGGCTATTATCACTGGGAGTTTATCTTACGGAATGGGGGCTGAATATTGTATTTATCCTTACATGATTACGAGTCCTAGAGGCAAATCTGGCTGGTATCTCTGTGGCTTGGAGCTCAGGTTATAGGACAGTGGGCTGTGTGCGGCATTGTAGCTGAGCCCCATTTACTTGGATGGCGCTGAACTGCAAAACCGTACACAACCCCTGGAACAAGAGGGAGGATATTTCAGAAAGAAAGCTGTAAGGTTTCTAATCTGAAACCTTGGCCTTAAATGATGACATCCACTAGTGGGCACTTACTAAATACTGATTTATTGTCATCTTCTGACGTCGCCTCTTGTCCTCGTTTTGGGGGTTCAGCTTCCGCTATCATTGATTTCATGTCTTTATTTTTCTTCATTCTTTCATGGACAGTGACTTTCCCAGGATCAGGGAGTACAACCCCCGGTCCGGACAGCGCTGGTGCAAATAGCAGTGAGTAGTCAAGTCCTTCCTCTCCTATTTCTACTCTCATTATCCTCTAGGATCTAGAGATGTTGGACAATGTCTTGTAGAATATGTTCTCTATGATAAGAATTGGTAACGAGCATCTTGTGTCTTTATTACCAGTCATGTACCGCGTTGTCCTGCCGCTATGCGGATTTCTATTGCTTGCCACCGTGATTACCATCTTTTGCTGGTGAGTTTACAATTTTCTTCTACTCTACAGATCACAATATTCTCTATACACTGTATTGTCTGACCTACAGGGAGCGCAGTAACTACTGCAGCCAAGTTATAATACAGGGGCAGGATCGGGCAGGGATGTAATCATGTAACTGCTGTCCACTCTTTCCCAGTCCTGTATTATGATGTGATAAAGAATATAGCACTATTGTATATCCTTCCTGCCTGTTATATACTGCACCTTTATAGCTCACCCCCTGTAGTGGGGAGGGGGTCATGGGTATATTCTGATGGGGAACTGAAGATCATCATCTGTAGCGGCTAATGTCAGGACATTTCTCTGTCTCACAGTTACAAGTACATCAAGGCCTGGCGCCGGCGGGAACAGAAACAGGCAACTGATCTAGCGATGGTTCGAGTGGAGAAGCCAGGTAATCATTTCTATGTAATAACATATATAATGGGGGTCCAGGTAGAGCTTAGGGTTACCTCTCATATCTGCTGATCACACACATTGTGGGTCCTTCTATTACCCCATTATTCAGCATCATGTCTGCTGATGAGCTGCATCACTATATTACTGCATTGCTCATAATGTTAAAAGTATATATTCTGTTATATCTACTACCTGCTGATGGTTTCCTTTTCATTTTGTAGTTGTTCAAAAGCCTTTAGTGCAAATTAAGAAAAATAACATCAGACCAGCCATAGATAACATCAAGAAAGATAACATCAGACCAGTCATAGATAACATCAAGAAAGATAACATCAGACCAGCCATGAATGACATCAAGAAAGATAACATCAGACCAGCCATGAATAACATCAAGAAAGAAATGACAATTATTGAACAACTTAAAGCTGCCAAAAAGAGGAGGAGAAAATAATGAAAATAACACCTAAAATAGAGGAGGAAAAATCATGAAAAAACCATCCAAAACAGATCAGGAGAATATCACGAGACCATCCCGCTTGAAACGGTTCCATAAATGGATTCAAAAAGGACCCAGAAGAAGAACACCTGCTGCAGCTGCCGGTCCATGGACTAAATGGCGTTAATACCATCATGCCCATCAGTCCTAAAGCCTTGGAACACCATCAACAGTGGCCATATCTGTCTGTCTGTCTGTCCCTCTGTTTGTCTATCTGTATGTCCGTCTTTCCCCTGTCTGTCTGTCTATCTATCGTAGAATACATAGGCAGATGGAAGACACCTGGAGGGGTGTACATCTCATCCACACTTTTTAATGTAGGTGAGATGAAAAATCCAGGAAAGTTGGGTTTCCTTAGTAAATTTACTTTGCTGAGGTTTTTATAAATTTTATTTCCGGGCCTGAATTTTTTTGGAATGGCAGGTAGGTTGGCAGTGGGACCTGCCATTCCCTCCCCTCCAGGACTCCCCCTTCCCCACCAATCAGCCCAGGTGATGCTGTTACTGGGGCATAAAACTGTTGACAACTGCAGTCAAGGTCTCAGTCTTGAAAGGCACAGTAGCCACAGTGGAACATCTGTGCTCTGAATACTGTTATGTGTGAACTGATCTCTATGTGATGTCGCTGTTTTGTTGCTGGACCAAATACAGCCAAGTTGTATTTTTAACCCCTGAAGCCTCTGAATTTTGTCATTTTGTTAACATGAGACCAACAAAGATTCCTTTGCAGTATGCTGCCCCCAGGGCTTATCGTGCACCAGGTTTTTGGGATGCCGATTGGTGGTGCAGCCTTATTAGTTTGCTGTGTCACGGCGCTCTTACCTGGATACCGTCGCTCCCCAGGGTTAGGCTCCATAGAAATAAATTGGAGAGTCGTAGTTTGTAGAGAATAAGCTGAGTCTAAACTTTGTAAAGTTTAACAGACAATACTTGATCTTTCTTTTGGTTCCAGCAGGTTTTGGGGTAAACTGGCAGCTGAACTTGGATATCTTGCTTTATCTTTCTCTGCTGTGCTAATCTCTGACTTCAGTCCGTGTTCTGGACTTTGTGTCAGTTCTGGGTTAGGGGCCAGTATTAGGGTTAGGGGTAGAGATGTCCCGAAAAATTCGGTCCGCCCCGATACATCATCATTGAGTAAACTTTGACTCTGTACCTCACAGTCAGCAGACACATTCCAGCCAATCAGTATACCCTCACTCCCAGACCCTCCCACCTCCTATCAAAAAGCAAGAACAGCATCCATCTTAGGTTCATTCTGAAGCTGCAGTGTTAGTTAGAGCAGGGAGAGTGCTGCTGCTGCCGAATTAATAGGGAAAGCGTTAGCTAGGACAGTGTTCTGTGTCCACTCCAGTCCTCAAAGGCTCATCTCCTATAAGGACAGTGTCCTAACAGCGGTCCAAAAATCCCTTTTAGGGCTGGTACATCAGTCTGCTTTTATTTATTTTTCTATATATATATATTGCAGTTTCCTGCCCTTGTGTGTTCCACAAAACGTCGAACGCACATGGCCAGTATTCTTGCTTTGCGGATGTGGATGGGAAAACACATACGGTTTTGCAAATGTAGCCATAGGGTTAATTTTCAGTATTAGGCCTCATTCACACGACCGTATGGCTTTTTCAGTATTTTGCGGTCCGTATTTTGCGGATCAGTGGTTCCGTTTTTTCTTCCGTTGTGTTTCCGTTTCGGTTCCGTTTTTCCGTTCCGTTTTCCGTATGGCATATACAGTATACAGTAATAACATAGAAAAAAATTGGGCTGGTCTTAACATTTTCAATAGATGGTTCCGCAAAAACGGAACGGATACGGAAGACATACGGATGCACTTCCGTATGCTTTCCGCTTTTTTGCGGACCCATTGACTTGAATGGAGCCACTGAACGTGATTTGCGGACAAGAATAGGACATGTTCTATATTTAAACGGAACGGAAAACGGAAACGGAAGGCATAACGGAGACACTTCAGTATTTTTTGCGGTCCCATTGAAGTGAATGGTTCAGTATACTGTCAGTATACTGAACTGAAAAACGGCCAGTATACGGTCCGCAAAATACTGTCGTGTGAATGAGGCCTTAGGGTTAGGGGTCAGTATGGCATTGTATTAGCATTAGGGGTCAATATTAGATCTAGAGACTAGTATTAGACTTAGGGTTTGGGGGTCAGTATTAGGGTTAAGGGTCAGGGGCCAGTTCGGCCACACACCCGCTCTAACTGCCCCCAAAACACATAGGAGTGCCCTACATCCACACCAAAGCTGCTGTCGAACCTGAAATCAAACAAAAGAAGAATTAACACTAAAGCAAACATTGCCCGCATCATATCTATAAAAAAAAACTGTCTAACATAAGACCGAAACCTCGCCGATTCCCAACGCCCAATCTTCCGAATTACCTCCTCACTGACTCCCCAATCTGGCCACCTCCGTCACTGCTCCTATCCTGAACGGGTGCCCAGAATACCCTGTTCCCTCGACTCCAAGAGCTTTCAAGCATTTCTTGAACACCGCCAAAAATTGAAAACGGGACAAAAACGAACCGTCCTCATGCCGGAGAAAAGGCAACGTATCCCTACCTAATCCCACACTATCACCCTCCACACACCGGACTGGGCACATAAAACAACCAGGAACTGCAAACAACGTAAACTGGCAACCCCTACCTTCCTGATCCGTTTTCGACTTCCGAATCTGAACCACAACCCTGTCCAAATATAAGTCCACATCATCACACTTCAAACCCCCGCTCTACTGACACTGACACTCACCAACTCCCCTAATCTAAAAGCCCCAAAAATGCTAATGCAAATGCCGTCCTAAATAAACCCACTTCCCACCCCGAACTAAAAACAACGCCCAACTTTTCTCTTTTCTTATCTCCAAAAGAAACTTAAAAGCAACCCGCCTCCCCTGGTCTTCGACCTTACTTCCCCTATGCCATCCCTTCAAAACCTACCGAACCCAAAAGTTTTTGTCTGGTCAGTTAAGCCACGCAACCTTAACCCATACGCTAGACATGCAATAAAACGGTTTACCTGAGAAACAGACCAACCTTCCTCTTTAAAATGCCCTAATAACAGCACCAATATCATCTCTCCATCATCAACGCATGCCTCAAGCCGGGAGCTCCACCTCTCCCAGGTCTCCCACGCCTACCATATGCCTTCCAGGTACCAGGACTCAGCGAGTCCTTCAACAACCTCACTATCGCTCCTCCAGGATTTCCCAAAGCCAAATCGGACACTCCAGACCCTCTTCCTCTGCTTCTGGCACTAGAAGCCGAAACCACTCCCACTGTGAATGAGAAAGAGCATCCGCCACAGAATTAGACACCCCTGCAACATGCTTTGCGACCACGCAAGACCAGAAATTGCAAGAGCCTAATAAACAAGATGCCGATAAACTGTTGATAGCCTGAACCACCCCCAAGTTATCACAATGGAAACGCACCTTTCTATTGGCGAATCGCTCTCCCCACAACACTACCGCCATGACAATGGTAAATAGTTCCAAAAGAGCCAGGTTACCCAGCCACACGTAAACCACGTCTCCGGCCACTGACCCGCACACCATTGTCCCTTGCAATAAGCCCCAAAACCAACTCCCCAAGACGCGTCCGTATATAACTCAAAATCAACATTATCACAAGCGTCCCCATAACTAACGCCTGACCATTGTACTGTTGTAAAACTCTGCCCATACCCTTAAATCCCTTTCAATTCCTTTCGTAGCCGCACGAGTGATGTGGCGCTGACACAGCCGTCGTGAGCCGCGCCTGCAAAAAATTCGACCCATCGGCATAATCCGGCATGCAAAGTTACGCTTTCCCAATAAGAACTGCAAGTCCCGCAACCTAATCTTTTCCCGCTTTATGGCCTTACAAACCTCCTGCCGCAGATTCAACAGTTTTTCCTCCGGAAGTCTCACACTCATTTCCCACAAAAACACAACAATTCCGATGCTGGACCCACTCGTCTTCTCACCAGCCAGCAGTACCCCAAAATGCGCAGAAACCGACTAACATATGCAGGAACAAAAGAACAAACCCGAGCTCCAGCAGCCCTAAACAAAAAAATCATCTAAATAGTGAATAACCGATCAACAACCCGAAACGTCAACCACTACCCATTCTAAAAATGAACTAAACATTTCAAAATACGCACAGGAAAGCGTAACACCCCATGGGTAAGCACCTATCTACAAAATAACTCCTTCCCAAAAACAACCCAACAAATGCAAGCTCTCCACATTAAGCTGTAACAAGCTTAAAAGCTGCTTCAATGTCAACCTTGCCATTAACGTTCCTCGGCCCCACCATCTTACCCAATTCACAGCCGCATCAAATGATGTATACACCACTGAACATAAATCGGCATCTATGCCGTAATTGAATGACGCTCCTTTTGGATATGACAAATGGTGAATGAGCCGAAACTTGTTTGGCTCCTTCTTAGGCACCACCCCCAATAGAGAAACTTTTAGATTGACCAACGGAGGCACCCTAAACGGGCCCGCCATCCGCCCCAACTCCACCCCTCCTTCCTTAACTTCCCAGAAACTACCTCGAGGTGATCAAGAGCTGACCTCAGATTCTTATGAACCAGGTGCCCGCCGGCGTAAATGATGGAATACGAAAACCGAACTTAAAACTGTTAACAAATAAAAGTGGCCGCTGTCTCGATCTGGGTACCTCATCTAGGAACTCCTGCATCTATTCCACCCGCACTGGAGTCAGATTTTTTCCAGCAGCGTCCCCGCCCTCCCTTTGTTTTCCCCTCTAAAAACACGGGCTGGCTCCATGGGGGCCCCGCACAAGGTGCATTCGTGCTTAAATTTGCACTTAGCCCCGGATCTGCAATTTCCTTGGTTGAAAAGGAAACATAAGCTCCTTCGCTGATGCTGCCGCAAGCTGCTCCGTTGTTGACCCCTCAAGCGCCCGGAAGGGCTGCACCGTCCTAGTTGGTGCCGTCACCAGTAACCAAAGCCCAATATCCTTGTGATCCCACCGGATATCAGGCCTAACCGCCTCTGCGCTGTCGAAACTGTTCGTCATAGTGGAGCCAACCCACCTCGACGTAAACCCGATACGCTAGTATAGCGAACGCTGCAGCCAGTTGCTAAACGTGCATGGGATTAACCAATAACCAGGGTGCAGGGAACGGTGAAGGTCACTGTTCGGGGGCAGGTGTTGCGGAGGTCACTGTTAAGGGAGCAGGGTACTGTAGAAGTCACTGTTAAATGGGTGAGCGCAGTGGAGGTCTCTCTTAAGGGGTAGGGTACTGTTGAGGTCACTGTTAAGGGGTGGGTGTTGTGAATGTCACCGGGAAGGGGTGGTGTGAGATGGGGTCACTGTTAAGGGATGGTTCACTGTGCAGGTCAAAGTTGAGGGAGTGGGGGTGCTGTGGAGGTAAATGTTAAGGTGGCTTGGACTTGTGGAGATCACTGTTAAGGGCTAGATCACTGTGGCGGGTAACTGTTAAGAGGGTGGGCTGCGGTGGAGGTCTTTGTTAGGGGGGCGGTGGGGTGTTGTGGAAGTCACATTTGAAGGGGGTGGGGCACTTTGGGGTTCAGTGTTGAGGGCTGGGGTGCTATTGAGGTCACTGTTAAGGGGGCGGGGTGAGGTAGAGGTCACTGTTATGGGAGACATAGTCTATCTTATAAGAGCACACACAAATATTAAAGGAAAATAGTGGAAATATACCCGTGCGAACCTGGGTCCTTCTGCTAGTATATATATATTTGTGGTCGTGGCTACCTGTGAACGAAGCGGAGAAGCATGCCTAACCCCGGACCCTACACTGGCTGACTTGTTCCTGGAGCCAGGAACGCAGGTAGGCCTAAAAGGGGGCATACCCTAATGAGAACAACAGAGAAAAGGGGTGGGAGGGTGGGGCATGAGAGGGATGTATGCCGGGTTGAGAGAGCCCATGAATAAATGGGGCAGATGCCCCTCCCACAAATGCAGGCTGAACCTCAGCCTTCATTATATAATTATATATTATATATCATATCCACATACTGTATAATCCACAGTGGAAAATTTTAAGATCTGCCTTGACCAAACATTGGGAATTGTTAGGTTTAGATCCAACTTTGGAGGAAGTTTTACCACCATTTCCATCCATTACCTATAGAAAGTCCCAGAATTTTAGAGACATTTTATGCCTTTGGGTCACAGGGTCAAAGATGGGGTTGCTCACCTTGTGGCCAATGTGTCGCTTGTCCAACTTTAGACAAAGCCTCTCACTTTTCCAACCCTACTAGAACCACCAAACAATACAAGATTACTCATAATATTACATGTGGTACATCAGGAGTAATCTATCTGGCACAATCTTCATGCCAACTCATTTATGTGAGAATTGAGGAGACGTGTCAGGGAAGGGGCGAAGGATGAGAATGATTTAACGAAATTAAAATCTATTCCTAGGCATTTTAAAGAATTCCATAACTGTGAAAGATACCAGTTTCATGTAAGAGGCATTGGTCGTGTCCTTATATCCAGAAGAGGTGGTAACTTGAAAAAAACTACTTGCTGAAAAGAAGGTAAGATGGATTACGTTGCCCCATTTGGGTTAAATGAATATCTGATTTTCTCACCAGACTTGTGATTTTTTAATTTTTGCTTCTTCTCCTTGGTCCCAAAATGGTCACTGATTTAATTACCTTATTTTATTTCTTTTTACTCATTGTTTATATGTGTTGTTTTTTTAGGTCATTCATACCTACAAGCTATTAGTGGAAGAGGTATAGATTCATGGAGAATGATATGGTCGGACTTGAGATGAGGGGTGCACCACCAATGAGGTCAGGTGAGGCGATCGCCTCAAGCAGCACCGGGAATTGATAAGATGGGGGGCAGCCGAAGGGCCATGGGCTGAAGGTAGAGGTTAGTTTAAGAAATTGGCATTGGGAAAGGGGGCGCAGTTTCAGTTTTCGCCTCAGGCAGCAGAAAGTCTAGGTGCACCCCTGGCATGGAGATGCTCCATATCAAGAAGGATATATAGAGGGTTATTTATTATCCTGAAATACACCTCCATTAGGTATATTTCAGGCGCAGATTGCGTTGTAATAGTTAGTTGCGCCGCAATCTACGACTTTTCCCAGCCTCAAGCCAGGTCTAAAAAGTGAAAGGGACATGCCTCTTTTAGACACAGAAAATGATCTAAATGTAAGCCAGCAAGGCAACTATCTTACAAAAAGACTGGCGCTTGATACGCCGGAATTATGTAGAGGCCGGCGGCGCTTCAAAACTCAGCAGATTCATAGCCACATATAGGGGTTATTAGTACGGCGTCTAGAATGCTGGTCTCAATAAATGGCCCCCACAGACTTTTAACCCCTTAGGCCTCTTTCACACGGGCGTTGCGGGTGCACTCCGTCAAACAGTGCGGGTGCGTTGTGGAATCGCCGCGATTTTTCCCTGCGAGTGCAAAGCGCTGTCATGCGTTTTGCACGCGCGGGAGAAAAATCGGCACTTTTGGTACCCAGACTCGAACCTGCACTTCTTCACAGAAGTGCATGTTTGGGTCAGAAATTATCCCGCTGGTATTATTTCACATTATAACATAGTTATAATGTAAAATAATACCTTGGCCATCTTCCTAATGTTTAAACCGGTGCAGAATGGGTTAAAATAATAAACTAATAATAACTTACCTGGTCCATTTGATCGCGAAGCCCGGCATCCTCTCTGTTAGCTTGCTAGTAGGAAAGGACCTGTGATGATGTCACAGCATCACATGGCCCAATCACCTGCTCCATCACTATAGTGACGCATGGATTGGTCCATGTGACCATGTGACATCATCACAGGTCCTTTTCCTACTAGCAAGCTAACGGAGAGGATGCCGGGCTTCGCGATCAAATGGACCAGGTAAGTTATTATTAGTTTATTATTTTTAACCCATTCTGCACCGGTTTAAACATTAGAAGATGGCTAAGGGTATTATTTTTACATTATAACTATGTTATAATGTGAAATAATACAGAACCGGTTACACATCCCGATGGTTGCATAGCAACCATGCGGGAACATCGCAAAGCATCCGCACTTGCTTGCGGATGCTTGCGATTTTCCCGCAGCCCCATTCACTTCTATGGGGCCTGCGCTCCGTTAAAAACGCAGAAGATAGAGCATGCTGCGATTTTCACGCATCGCAAAAGTGATGCGTGAAAATCAACTGTCATGTGCACAGCCCCATAGAAGTGAATGGGTCCGATTCAGTGCGGGTGCAATGCGTCCTCCTCACGCATTGCACCCGCGTGAAAACTCGCCCGTGTGAAAGGGACCTTAAGGACTCAGCCCTATTTCACCCTAAGGACTCAGCCATTTTTGCAAATCTGACCAGTGTCACTTTATGTGGTGATAACTTTAAAACGCTTTTTCTTATCTAGGCCATTCAGAGAATTTTTTTCATCACATATTGTACTTCATGACAGTGGTAAAATGATAAAATACTAAATTTACCCAAAATTTAGAAAAATTTGCAATTTTCCAAGTTTCAATTTCTCTACTTCTATAATACATAGTAATACCGCCAAAAATAGTTATTGATTTACATTCCCCATATGTCTACTTCATGTATCGATCATTTTGGGAATGCTATTTCATTTTTTGGGGACGTTATAAGGCTTAGAAGTTTAGAAGCAAATCTTGAAATTTTTCAGAAATTTTCTAAAACCCACTTTTTAGGGACCAGTTCAGGTCTGAAGTCACTTTGTGAGGCTTACATAATAGAAACCACCCAAAATTACCCCATTCTAGAAACTACACCCCTCAAGGTATTCAAAACTGATTTTACAAACGTAATTAACCCTTTAGGTTTTCCACAAGAGTTAATGGAAAATGGAGATAAAATTTCAGAATTTCGATTTTTGGAAACTTTTCCATTTTAATCCATTTTTTCAGTACAAAGCAAGGGTTAACAGCCAAACAAAACTTAATATTTATTCCCCGATTCTGTAGTTTGAACGAACATCCAATATGGGGTTGTAAACTGCTGTATGGCCAAACTGCAGGGCGTAGAAGGAAAGGAACGCCAAATGGTTTTTGAAGGTGGATTTTGCTAGACTGGTTTTTTGACACCATGTCCCATTTGAAGCCCCCGATGCACCCCTAGAGAGAAACTCCATAAAAGTGACTCTATCTAAGAAACTACACCCTCAAGGTATTCAAAACCAGTTTTATAAACTTTGTTAACCCTTTAGGTGTTCCTCAAGAGTTATTGGCAAATGGAGATGAGATTTCAGAATTTCTATTTTTGTTACCTTGTCTCAAAAACAAGTGTAATATAGAGCAACCAAAAATCATATTTACCCTAAAATAGTACTCAACAAAACTGACACCTTATCCC
>JAKVIS010002388.1:0-23297 GCA_033119425.1 Bufotes viridis | reverse complement strand
ATGATTATTATAATATCTTGTATTGTTTTTTTTTTCTCTTTGAACAGGGCGTACTTCGGTGGAAAAGGTGTGGCCTTGAGTGGGCGGGCGGGTCTATGCAGATGAAGAGCCCGAAGAGGAGCATGATGGTGTGAGGGCAGAGTAGAGGACTGAAGCTCTCCCTGGTTTGTGAGAGCGAGAAGGCGGCTGTCTGCTGGAATGTGGCTGGGGCCTGCCTGCAGGAGGCTGCCTGTCGCCTTCAGAAGTGTTCTGTGTTGGCGACCGTGGGCCTCGGCGGCGGTCCCTTCGGGTTATCGCTCGGCCTTTTGGCTAAGATCAAGTGTAGTATCTGTTCTTATCAGTTTAATATCTGATACGTCCCCTATCTGGGGACCATATATTAAATGGATTTTTCGAACAGGGAGATGGAAAAAGAGCTTGCTCTGTCCACTCCACGCATTGACCTGGTATTGCAGTACCTCCAGGACCGGTGCACCCCTTCCTAATCCAGTATCCAAAAACAGAACGACTAGATTGCAAGAATAATCCTTCTTCCCTCCTTCCAGCAAGCAAGTGGAAAGCTGTGCCCTGCCTCAGTCTGCACCTCATCTGTTTTTTTTTGTTTTTTTCCTCTCTCTCTCTCTCTCTCTTTCTGCCCAGTGTTGCTTGCTGCATAATACCTGCGTGTGTCAGTCTGTCCATCTCCTGATGATGCAGCAGCAGCAGCCGTAGCTGTAGGATCCATCACCTGCCCATTCTCCTCACAGGCCAAATCCAATTAAGACTGATAGATTAATTGGCTTATCAGATGAATGCAGTGTTTGGACCAGCACGCACGCAAGCAAGCACCTGTGGGATTGTTTGGCCTGTTGTGCACATTCATTCCTGGAAAGTGACACTTTTGGAACAGTTTGGCTGGATGTAAGTAACCATTTTGCTTTTCCAGTCCTTCAGTACGTAATGTATGCCTGTGTCTCCCTCTTGTGGATATTGTAAACGTAACTGGATTAAGTGGAGGCGAGAAAGTCGTCCAGCACTTCCAATGTATCAGGAGCAGCTGGACCTACCTTGCCTGTACAATGGACGGAACACTGCACGTGTCACAGTGGGCAGGTCAGGTCAGGTCAGCTAAGGTCAGGGGTCAGGTCAAGGGATGACATCACAATGGGCCCTGACGGAACACTCAACAATGAGGCCCTGACATCACAATCAACAATGAGGCTCTGACATCACAATCAACAATGAGGCTCTGACATCACAATCAACAATGAGGCTCTGACATCACAATCAACCAAGTTGTTTTTTTTTTTTTTTTTCTTTTCTTTTCTTTTCTTTTCTTCTTCCTTCCCTCCTCCCTCCCTCCCTCCCTCCCTCCCTCCCTCCCTCCCTCCCTCCCTCCCTCTTCAGTCCTGTATTGCTTCCTCCTATCTGTCTCTTTTTTTGGCACGCTTTGTTACTAGGACGTATGTGTGAAGAAAAGGCGTGGCCAAAAGTGAGTGTGCATCTGGCGGGTGGTGCTATGCTGATGGTGAACCTGAAGAGGCGCATGGTGGTGAGGTCAGAGAGGAGGATACAAGTTGTCTCTGGTTTATGCCAGCGAGATGGCTCCTGGAATGTGTCTGTCGCATTGAGAAGTGTTCTGTGTTGCTGAACGTGGGCCTGGGCCGTGAGCTTCTCTTTGGGTTATCACTTTCTGGCCTTTTGGACTGACCGATATACCATCCACAGCCAGTTGGAGCATTTGCAGTCAAAGTATATTGGCACCGGCCGTGCGGACACCACAACATGGGAATGGTTGGTAAATCAGCATCGTGACTCCTACTGCTCCTATATGGGCCACTTTGATCTGCTCAACTACTTTGCTGTGGCTGAGAACGAGAGCAAGGCAAGAGTGAAGTTTAACCTGATGGAGAAGATGTTACTCCCATGTGGGCCACCCATGGACAAGCCAGACGAGTCCTAGAAATTGGGCAATGATTGCTGGTTTTTTTCCTCGTGGTACAGGAGTACTTATCTGTAGTTCTTCATGTGAATGTCGTATTTTTTTTACTATTGCAACAGAAATGTATGAATTGCTGCACGAAAGCCCCTATTTGTTAACAATTATTCTTATTATTATTCTTATTCTTATTCTTATTATTAATCATCATCAAACAATTTTAATCTTTTTTTTTCAAACAAATATTTGGTGTCAATATCTGATACATCCCCTATCTGCATCTCCGCAGCTACTGTCTTTCCATCTTCCATCCACTGTGGCTGTCGGTTCCGGCACCCGGCCGGCCAAGTCTTCTCACTCCGAATCCAATTTAGACTGATGGAATAATTGGCTGATCAGCTGAATGAAGTGTTTAGCCTGCGCCCGCCCCGCGCACCTGGGGTTTGGGCTGTTGTGAACATGCTCCTCCTAATTGACACGTTTGGAGCAACAAGCTGGCTAGATGTTACCATTATGCTCTTCTTAAGTAAGTAAACGACGGCTGCTGCTGTGTCTCCTTCTTGTGGATCTTCTGAAGTGGGTTTTTCCTTTGGGGGAGGAGAGGAGGAGCACAGTTGCCCATCACTGCAGATGTAGCAGCAGCCGCCGCTGCCGCCGGGCATCCTCCTCTGTGTACAGTGGACGGAACATGGCACGTGTCACAAGGGCCTATTCTGCAGCTTGTTACGGGATGAATGACATCACATGGTGCCCTGACGGATTCGTGACCAATGGGGCCCTGACATGACAATCTACAATGCAATGATGATTGATGATTATTATAATATCTTGTATTGTTTTTTTTTTTTCTCTTTGAACAGGGCGTACTTCGGTGGAAAAGGTGTGGCCTTGAGTGGGCGGGCGGGTCTATGCAGATGAAGAGCCCGAAGAGGAGCATGATGGTGTGAGGGCAGAGTAGAGGACTGAAGCTCTCCCTGGTTTGTGAGAGCGAGAAGGCGGCTGTCTGCTGGAATGTGGCTGGGGCCTGCCTGCAGGAGGCTGCCTGTCGCCTTCAGAAGTGTTCTGTGTTGGCGACCGTGGGCCTCGGCGGCGGTCCCTTTCGGGTTATCGCTTCTCGGCCTTTTGGCTAAGATCAAGTGTAGTATCTGTTCTTATCAGTTTAATATCTGATACGTCCCCTATCTGGGGACCATATATTAAATGGATTTTTCGAACAGGGAGATGGAAAAAGAGCTTGCTCTGTCCACTCCACGCATTGACCTGGTATTGCAGTACCTCCAGGACCGGTGCACCCCTTCCTAATCCAGTATCCAAAAACAGAACGACTAGATTGCAAGAATAATCCTTCTTCCCTCCTTCCAGCAAGCAAGTGGAAAGCTGTGCCCTGCCTCAGTCTGCACCTCATCTGTTTTTTTGTTTTTTTTCCTCTCTCTCTCTCTCTCTCTTTCTGCCCAGTGTTGCTTGCTGCATAATACCTGCGTGTGTCAGTCTGTCCATCTCCTGATGATGCAGCAGCAGCAGCCGTAGCTGTAGGATCCATCACCTGCCCATTCTCCTCACAGGCCAAATCCAATTAAGACTGATAGATTAATTGGCTTATCAGATGAATGCAGTGTTTGGACCAGCACGCACGCAAGCAAGCACCTGTGGGATTGTTTGGCCTGTTGTGCACATTCATTCCTGGAAAGTGACACTTTTGGAACAGTTTGGCTGGATGTAAGTAACCATTTTGCTTTTCCAGTCCTTCAGTACGTAATGTATGCCTGTGTCTCCCTCTTGTGGATATTGTAAACGTAACTGGATTAAGTGGAGGCGAGAAAGTCGTCCAGCACTTCCAATGTATCAGGAGCAGCTGGACCTACCTTGCCTGTACAATGGACGGAACACTGCACGTGTCACAGTGGGCAGGTCAGGTCAGGTCAGCTAAGGTCAGGGGTCAGGTCAAGGGATGACATCACAATGGGCCCTGACGGAACACTCAACAATGAGGCCCTGACATCACAATCAACAATGAGGCTCTGACATCACAATCAACAATGAGGCTCTGACATCACAATCAACAATGAGGCTCTGACATCACAATCAACCAAGTTGTTTTTTTTTTTTTTTTTCTTTTCTTTTCTTTTCTTTTCTTCTTCCTTCCCTCCTCCCTCCCTCCCTCCCTCCCTCCCTCCCTCCCTCCCTCCCTCCCTCCCTCTTCAGTCCTGTATTGCTTCCTCCTATCTGTCTCTTTTTTTGGCACGCTTTGTTACTAGGACGTATGTGTGAAGAAAAGGCGTGGCCAAAAGTGAGTGTGCATCTGGCGGGTGGTGCTATGCTGATGGTGAACCTGAAGAGGCGCATGGTGGTGAGGTCAGAGAGGAGGATACAAGTTGTCTCTGGTTTATGCCAGCGAGATGGCTCCTGGAATGTGTCTGTCGCATTGAGAAGTGTTCTGTGTTGCTGAACGTGGGCCTGGGCCGTGAGCTTCTCTTTGGGTTATCACTTTCTGGCCTTTTGGACTGACCGATATACCATCCACAGCCAGTTGGAGCATTTGCAGTCAAAGTATATTGGCACCGGCCGTGCGGACACCACAACATGGGAATGGTTGGTAAATCAGCATCGTGACTCCTACTGCTCCTATATGGGCCACTTTGATCTGCTCAACTACTTTGCTGTGGCTGAGAACGAGAGCAAGGCAAGAGTGAAGTTTAACCTGATGGAGAAGATGTTACTCCCATGTGGGCCACCCATGGACAAGCCAGACGAGTCCTAGAAATTGGGCAATGATTGCTGGTTTTTTTCCTCGTGGTACAGGAGTACTTATCTGTAGTTCTTCATGTGAATGTCGTATTTTTTTACTATTGCAACAGAAATGTATGAATTGCTGCACGAAAGCCCCTATTTGTTAACAATTATTCTTATTATTATTCTTATTCTTATTCTTATTATTAATCATCATCAAACAATTTTAATCTTTTTTTTTTCAAACAAATATTTGGTGTCAATATCTGATACATCCCCTATCTGCATCTCCGCAGCTACTGTCTTTCCATCTTCCATCCACTGTGGCTGTCGGTTCCGGCACCCGGCCGGCCAAGTCTTCTCACCCGAATCCAATTTAGACTGATGGAATAATTGGCTGATCAGCTGAATGAAGTGTTTGAGCCTGCGCCCGCCCGCGCACCTGGGGTTTGGGCTGTTGTGAACATGCTCCTCCTAATTGACACGTTTGGAGCAACAAGCTGGCTAGATGTTACCATTATGCTCTTCTTAAGTAAGTAAACGACGGCTGCTGCTGTGTCTCCTTCTTGTGGATCTTCTGAAGTGGGTTTTTCCTTTGGGGGAGGAGAGGAGGAGCACAGTTGCCCATCACTGCAGATGTAGCAGCAGCCGCCGCTGCCGCCGGGCATCCTCCTCTGTGTACAGTGGACGGAACATGGCACGTGTCACAAGGGCCTATTCTGCAGCTTGTTACGGGATGAATGACATCACATGGTGCCCTGACGGATTCGTGACCAATGGGGCCCTGACATGACAATCTACAATGCAATGATGATTGATGATTATTATAATATCTTGTATTGTTTTTTTTTTCTCTTTGAACAGGGCGTACTTCGGTGGAAAAGGTGTGGCCTTGAGTGGGCGGGCGGGTCTATGCAGATGAAGAGCCCGAAGAGGAGCATGATGGTGTGAGGGCAGAGTAGAGGACTGAAGCTCTCCCTGGTTTGTGAGAGCGAGAAGGCGGCTGTCTGCTGGAATGTGGCTGGGGCCTGCCTGCAGGAGGCTGCCTGTCGCCTTCAGAAGTGTTCTGTGTTGGCGACCGTGGGCCTCGGCGGCGGTCCCTTTCGGGTTATCGCTCGGCCTTTTGGCTAAGATCAAGTGTAGTATCTGTTCTTATCAGTTTAATATCTGATACGTCCCCTATCTGGGGACCATATATTAAATGGATTTTTCGAACAGGGAGATGGAAAAAGAGCTTGCTCTGTCCACTCCACGCATTGACCTGGTATTGCAGTACCTCCAGGACCGGTGCACCCCTTCCTAATCCAGTATCCAAAAACAGAACGACTAGATTGCAAGAATAATCCTTCTTCCCTCCTTCCAGCAAGCAAGTGGAAAGCTGTGCCCTGCCTCAGTCTGCACCTCATCTGTTTTTTTGTTTTTTTTCCTCTCTCTCTCTCTCTCTCTTTCTGCCCAGTGTTGCTTGCTGCATAATACCTGCGTGTGTCAGTCTGTCCATCTCCTGATGATGCAGCAGCAGCAGCCGTAGCTGTAGGATCCATCACCTGCCCATTCTCCTCACAGGCCAAATCCAATTAAGACTGATAGATTAATTGGCTTATCAGATGAATGCAGTGTTTGGACCAGCACGCACGCAAGCAAGCACCTGTGGGATTGTTTGGCCTGTTGTGCACATTCATTCCTGGAAAGTGACACTTTTGGAACAGTTTGGCTGGATGTAAGTAACCATTTTGCTTTTCCAGTCCTTCAGTACGTAATGTATGCCTGTGTCTCCCTCTTGTGGATATTGTAAACGTAACTGGATTAAGTGGAGGCGAGAAAGTCGTCCAGCACTTCCAATGTATCAGGAGCAGCTGGACCTACCTTGCCTGTACAATGGACGGAACACTGCACGTGTCACAGTGGGCAGGTCAGGTCAGGTCAGCTAAGGTCAGGGGTCAGGTCAAGGGATGACATCACAATGGGCCCTGACGGAACACTCAACAATGAGGCCCTGACATCACAATCAACAATGAGGCTCTGACATCACAATCAACAATGAGGCTCTGACATCACAATCAACAATGAGGCTCTGACATCACAATCAACCAAGTTGTTTTTTTTTTTTTTTTCTTTTCTTTTCTTTTCTTTCTTCTTCCTTCCCTCCTCCCTCCCTCCCTCCCTCCTCCCTCCCTCCCTCCCTCCCTCCCTCCCTCCCTCTTCAGTCCTGTATTGCTTCCTCCTATCTGTCTCTTTTTTTGGCACGCTTTGTTACTAGGACGTATGTGTGAAGAAAAGGCGTGGCCAAAAGTGAGTGTGCATCTGGCGGGTGGTGCTATGCTGATGGTGAACCTGAAGAGGCGCATGGTGGTGAGGTCAGAGAGGAGGATACAAGTTGTCTCTGGTTTATGCCAGCGAGATGGCTCCTGGAATGTGTCTGTCGCATTGAGAAGTGTTCTGTGTTGCTGAACGTGGGCCTGGGCCGTGAGCTTCTCTTTGGGTTATCACTTTCTGGCCTTTTGGACTGACCGATATACCATCCACAGCCAGTTGGAGCATTTGCAGTCAAAGTATATTGGCACCGGCCGTGCGGACACCACAACATGGGAATGGTTGGTAAATCAGCATCGTGACTCCTACTGCTCCTATATGGGCCACTTTGATCTGCTCAACTACTTTGCTGTGGCTGAGAACGAGAGCAAGGCAAGAGTGAAGTTTAACCTGATGGAGAAGATGTTACTCCCATGTGGGCCACCCATGGACAAGCCAGACGAGTCCTAGAAATTGGGCAATGATTGCTGGTTTTTTTCCTCGTGGTACAGGAGTACTTATCTGTAGTTCTTCATGTGAATGTCGATTTTTTTTTACTATTGCAACAGAAATGTATGAATTGCTGCACGAAAGCCCCTATTTGTTAACAATTATTCTTATTATTATTCTTATTCTTATTCTTATTATTAATCATCATCAAACAATTTTAATCTTTTTTTTTCAAACAAATATTTGGTGTCAATATCTGATACATCCCCTATCTGCATCTCCGCAGCTACTGTCTTTCCATCTTCCATCCACTGTGGCTGTCGGTTCCGGCACCCGGCCGGCCAAGTCTTCTCACTCCGAATCCAATTTAGACTGATGGAATAATTGGCTGATCAGCTGAATGAAGTGTTTAGCCTGCGCCCGCCCGCGCACCTGGGGTTTGGGCTGTTGTGAACATGCTCCTCCTAATTGACACGTTTGGAGCAACAAGCTGGCTAGATGTTACCATTATGCTCTTCTTAAGTAAGTAAACGACGGCTGCTGCTGTGTCTCCTTCTTGTGGATCTTCTGAAGTGGGTTTTTCCTTTGGGGGAGGAGAGGAGGAGCACAGTTGCCCATCACTGCAGATGTAGCAGCAGCCGCCGCTGCCGCCGGGCATCCTCCTCTGTGTACAGTGGACGGAACATGGCACGTGTCACAAGGGCCTATTCTGCAGCTTGTTACGGGATGAATGACATCACATGGTGCCCTGACGGATTCGTGACCAATGGGGCCCTGACATGACAATCTACAATGCAATGATGATTGATGATTATTATAATATCTTGTATTGTTTTTTTTTTTCTCTTGAACAGGGCGTACTTCGGTGGAAAAGGTGTGGCCTTGAGTGGGCGGGCGGGTCTATGCAGATGAAGAGCCCGAAGAGGAGCATGATGGTGTGAGGGCAGAGTAGAGGACTGAAGCTCTCCCTGGTTTGTGAGAGCGAGAAGGCGGCTGTCTGCTGGAATGTGGCTGGGGCCTGCCTGCAGGAGGCTGCCTGTCGCCTTCAGAAGTGTTCTGTGTTGGCGACCGTGGGCCTCGGCGGCGGTCCCTTTCGGGTTATCGCTCGGCCTTTTGGCTAAGATCAAGTGTAGTATCTGTTCTTATCAGTTTAATATCTGATACGTCCCCTATCTGGGGACCATATATTAAATGGATTTTTCGAACAGGGAGATGGAAAAAGAGCTTGCTCTGTCCACTCCACGCATTGACCTGGTATTGCAGTACCTCCAGGACCGGTGCACCCCTTCCTAATCCAGTATCCAAAAACAGAACGACTAGATTGCAAGAATAATCCTTCTTCCCTCCTTCCAGCAAGCAAGTGGAAAGCTGTGCCCTGCCTCAGTCTGCACCTCATCTGTTTTTTTGTTTTTTTTCCTCTCTCTCTCTCTCTCTCTTTCTGCCCAGTGTTGCTTGCTGCATAATACCTGCGTGTGTCAGTCTGTCCATCTCCTGATGATGCAGCAGCAGCAGCCGTAGCTGTAGGATCCATCACCTGCCCATTCTCCTCACAGGCCAAATCCAATTAAGACTGATAGATTAATTGGCTTATCAGATGAATGCAGTGTTTGGACCAGCACGCACGCAAGCAAGCACCTGTGGGATTGTTTGGCCTGTTGTGCACATTCATTCCTGGAAAGTGACACTTTTGGAACAGTTTGGCTGGATGTAAGTAACCATTTTGCTTTTCCAGTCCTTCAGTACGTAATGTATGCCTGTGTCTCCCTCTTGTGGATATTGTAAACGTAACTGGATTAAGTGGAGGCGAGAAAGTCGTCCAGCACTTCCAATGTATCAGGAGCAGCTGGACCTACCTTGCCTGTACAATGGACGGAACACTGCACGTGTCACAGTGGGCAGGTCAGGTCAGGTCAGCTAAGGTCAGGGGTCAGGTCAAGGGATGACATCACAATGGGCCCTGACGGAACACTCAACAATGAGGCCCTGACATCACAATCAACAATGAGGCTCTGACATCACAATCAACAATGAGGCTCTGACATCACAATCAACCAAGTTGTGTTTTTTTTTTTTTTTTCTTTTCTTTTCTTTTCTTTTCTTCTTCCTTCCCTACCTCCCTCCCTCCCTCCCTCCCTCCCTCCCTCCCTCCCTCCCTCCCTCCCTCCCTCTTCAGTCCTGTATTGCTTCCTCCTATCTGTCTCTTTTTTTTGGCACGCTTTGTTACTAGGACGTATGTGTGAAGAAAAGGCGTGGCCAAAAGTGAGTGTGCATCTGGCGGGTGGTGCTATGCTGATGGTGAACCTGAAGAGGCGCATGGTGGTGAGGTCAGAGAGGAGGATACAAGTTGTCTCTGGTTTATGCCAGCGAGATGGCTCCTGGAATGTGTCTGTCGCATTGAGAAGTGTTCTGTGTTGCTGAACGTGGGCCTGGGCCGTGAGCTTCTCTTTGGGTTATCACTTTCTGGCCTTTTGGACTGACCGATATACCATCCACAGCCAGTTGGAGCATTTGCAGTCAAAGTATATTGGCACCGGCCGTGCGGACACCACAACATGGGAATGGTTGGTAAATCAGCATCGTGACTCCTACTGCTCCTATATGGGCCACTTTGATCTGCTCAACTACTTTGCTGTGGCTGAGAACGAGAGCAAGGCAAGAGTGAAGTTTAACCTGATGGAGAAGATGTTACTCCCATGTGGGCCACCCATGGACAAGCCAGACGAGTCCTAGAAATTGGGCAATGATTGCTGGTTTTTTTCCTCGTGGTACAGGAGTACTTATCTGTAGTTCTTCATGTGAATGTCGTATTTTTTTTACTATTGCAACAGAAATGTATGAATTGCTGCACGAAAGCCCCTATTTGTTAACAATTATTCTTATTATTATTCTTATTCTTATTCTTATTATTAATCATCATCAAACAATTTTAATCTTTTTTTTTCAAACAAATATTTGGTGTCAATATCTGATACATCCCCTATCTGCATCTCCGCAGCTACTGTCTTTCCATCTTCCATCCACTGTGGCTGTCGGTTCCGGCACCCGGCCGGCCAAGTCTTCTCACTCCGAATCCAATTTAGACTGATGGAATAATTGGCTGATCAGCTGAATGAAGTGTTTGAGCCTGCGCCCGCCCGCGCACCTGGGGTTTGGGCTGTTGTGAACATGCTCCTCCTAATTGACACGTTTGGAGCAACAAGCTGGCTAGATGTTACCATTATGCTCTTCTTAAGTAAGTAAACGACGGCTGCTGCTGTGTCTCCTTCTTGTGGATCTTCTGAAGTGGGTTTTTCCTTTGGGGGAGGAGAGGAGGAGCACAGTTGCCCATCACTGCAGATGTAGCAGCAGCCGCCGCTGCCGCCGGGCATCCTCCTCTGTGTACAGTGGACGGAACATGGCACGTGTCACAAGGGCCTATTCTGCAGCTTGTTACGGGATGAATGACATCACATGGTGCCCTGACGGATTCGTGACCAATGGGGCCCTGACATGACAATCTACAATGCAATGATGATTGATGATTATTATAATATCTTGTATTGTTTTTTTTTTCTCTTGAACAGGGCGTACTTCGGTGGAAAAGGTGTGGCCTTGAGTGGGCGGGCGGGTCTATGCAGATGAAGAGCCCGAAGAGGAGCATGATGGTGTGAGGGCAGAGTAGAGGACTGAAGCTCTCCCTGGTTTGTGAGAGCGAGAAGGCGGCTGTCTGCTGGAATGTGGCTGGGGCCTGCCTGCAGGAGGCTGCCTGTCGCCTTCAGAAGTGTTCTGTGTTGGCGACCGTGGGCCTCGGCGGCGGTCCCTTTCGGGTTATCGCTCGGCCTTTTGGCTAAGATCAAGTGTAGTATCTGTTCTTATCAGTTTAATATCTGATACGTCCCCTATCTGGGGACCATATATTAAATGGATTTTTCGAACAGGGAGATGGAAAAAGAGCTTGCTCTGTCCACTCCACGCATTGACCTGGTATTGCAGTACCTCCAGGACCGGTGCACCCCTTCCTAATCCAGTATCCAAAAACAGAACGACTAGATTGCAAGAATAATCCTTCTTCCCTCCTTCCAGCAAGCAAGTGGAAAGCTGTGCCCTGCCTCAGTCTGCACCTCATCTGTTTTTTTGTTTTTTTTCCTCTCTCTCTCTCTCTCTCTCTTTCTGCCCAGTGTTGCTTGCTGCATAATACCTGCGTGTGTCAGTCTGTCCATCTCCTGATGATGCAGCAGCAGCAGCCGTAGCTGTAGGATCCATCACCTGCCCATTCTCCTCACAGGCCAAATCCAATTAAGACTGATAGATTAATTGGCTTATCAGATGAATGCAGTGTTTGGACCAGCACGCACGCAAGCAAGCACCTGTGGGATTGTTTGGCCTGTTGTGCACATTCATTCCTGGAAAGTGACACTTTTGGAACAGTTTGGCTGGATGTAAGTAACCATTTTGCTTTTCCAGTCCTTCAGTACGTAATGTATGCCTGTGTCTCCCTCTTGTGGATATTGTAAACGTAACTGGATTAAGTGGAGGCGAGAAAGTCGTCCAGCACTTCCAATGTATCAGGAGCAGCTGGACCTACCTTGCCTGTACAATGGACGGAACACTGCACGTGTCACAGTGGGCAGGTCAGGTCAGGTCAGCTAAGGTCAGGGGTCAGGTCAAGGGATGACATCACAATGGGCCCTGACGGAACACTCAACAATGAGGCCCTGACATCACAATCAACAATGAGGCTCTGACATCACAATCAACAATGAGGCTCTGACATCACAATCAACAATGAGGCTCTGACATCACAATCAACCAAGTTGTTTTTTTTTTTTTTTTCTTTTCTTTTCTTTTCTTTTCTTCTTCCTTCCCTCCCTCCCTCCCTCCCTCCTCCCTCCCTCCCTCCCTCCCTCCCTCCCTCCCTCCCTCTTCAGTCCTGTATTGCTTCCTCCTATCTGTCTCTTTTTTTGGCACGCTTTGTTACTAGGACGTATGTGTGAAGAAAAGGCGTGGCCAAAAGTGAGTGTGCATCTGGCGGGTGGTGCTATGCTGATGGTGAACCTGAAGAGGCGCATGGTGGTGAGGTCAGAGAGGAGGATACAAGTTGTCTCTGGTTTATGCCAGCGAGATGGCTCCTGGAATGTGTCTGTCGCATTGAGAAGTGTTCTGTGTTGCTGAACGTGGGCCTGGGCCGTGAGCTTCTCTTTGGGTTATCACTTTCTGGCCTTTTGGACTGACCGATATACCATCCACAGCCAGTTGGAGCATTTGCAGTCAAAGTATATTGGCACCGGCCGTGCGGACACCACAACATGGGAATGGTTGGTAAATCAGCATCGTGACTCCTACTGCTCCTATATGGGCCACTTTGATCTGCTCAACTACTTTGCTGTGGCTGAGAACGAGAGCAAGGCAAGAGTGAAGTTTAACCTGATGGAGAAGATGTTACTCCCATGTGGGCCACCCATGGACAAGCCAGACGAGTCCTAGAAATTGGGCAATGATTGCTGGTTTTTTTCCTCGTGGTACAGGAGTACTTATCTGTAGTTCTTCATGTGAATGTCGTATTTTTTTTTACTATTGCAACAGAAATGTATGAATTGCTGCACGAAAGCCCCTAT
This sequence comes from Bufotes viridis, assembly GCA_033119425.1. NCBI lineage: Eukaryota > Metazoa > Chordata > Amphibia > Anura > Bufonidae > Bufotes > Bufotes viridis. The sequence continues at coordinate 10,319 of JAKVIS010002388.1, read as the reverse complement.
TTGTTAACAATTATTCTTATTATTATTCTTATTCTTATTCTTATTATTAATCATCATCAAACAATTTTAATCTTTTTTTTTCAAACAAATATTTGGTGTCAATATCTGATACATCCCCTATCTGCATCTCCGCAGCTACTGTCTTTCCATCTTCCATCCACTGTGGCTGTCGGTTCCGGCACCCGGCCGGCCAAGTCTTCTCACTCCGAATCCAATTTAGACTGATGGAATAATTGGCTGATCAGCTGAATGAAGTGTTTAGCCTGCGCCCGCCCGCGCACCTGGGGTTTGGGCTGTTGTGAACATGCTCCTCCTAATTGACACGTTTGGAGCAACAAGCTGGCTAGATGTTACCATTATGCTCTTCTTAAGTAAGTAAACGACGGCTGCTGCTGTGTCTCCTTCTTGTGGATCTTCTGAAGTGGGTTTTTCCTTTGGGGGAGGAGAGGAGGAGCACAGTTGCCCATCACTGCAGATGTAGCAGCAGCCGCCGCTGCCGCCGGGCATCCTCCTCTGTGTACAGTGGACGGAACATGGCACGTGTCACAAGGGCCTATTCTGCAGCTTGTTACGGGATGAATGACATCACATGGTGCCCTGACGGATTCGTGACCAATGGGGCCCTGACATGACAATCTACAATGCAATGATGATTGATGATTATTATAATATCTTGTATTGTTTTTTTTTTCTCTTGAACAGGGCGTACTTCGGTGGAAAAGGTGTGGCCTTGAGTGGGCGGGCGGGTCTATGCAGATGAAGAGCCCGAAGAGGAGCATGATGGTGTGAGGGCAGAGTAGAGGACTGAAGCTCTCCCTGGTTTGTGAGAGCGAGAAGGCGGCTGTCTGCTGGAATGTGGCTGGGGCCTGCCTGCAGGAGGCTGCCTGTCGCCTTCAGAAGTGTTCTGTGTTGGCGACCGTGGGCCTCGGCGGCGGTCCCTTTCGGGTTATCGCTCGGCCTTTTGGCTAAGATCAAGTGTAGTATCTGTTCTTATCAGTTTAATATCTGATACGTCCCCTATCTGGGGACCATATATTAAATGGATTTTTCGAACAGGGAGATGGAAAAAGAGCTTGCTCTGTCCACTCCACGCATTGACCTGGTATTGCAGTACCTCCAGGACCGGTGCACCCCTTCCTAATCCAGTATCCAAAAACAGAACGACTAGATTGCAAGAATAATCCTTCTTCCCTCCTTCCAGCAAGCAAGTGGAAAGCTGTGCCCTGCCTCAGTCTGCACCTCATCTGTTTTTTTGTTTTTTTTCCTCTCTCTCTCTCTCTCTCTTTCTGCCCAGTGTTGCTTGCTGCATAATACCTGCGTGTGTCAGTCTGTCCATCTCCTGATGATGCAGCAGCAGCAGCCGTAGCTGTAGGATCCATCACCTGCCCATTCTCCTCACAGGCCAAATCCAATTAAGACTGATAGATTAATTGGCTTATCAGATGAATGCAGTGTTTGGACCAGCACGCACGCAAGCAAGCACCTGTGGGATTGTTTGGCCTGTTGTGCACATTCATTCCTGGAAAGTGACACTTTTGGAACAGTTTGGCTGGATGTAAGTAACCATTTTGCTTTTCCAGTCCTTCAGTACGTAATGTATGCCTGTGTCTCCCTCTTGTGGATATTGTAAACGTAACTGGATTAAGTGGAGGCGAGAAAGTCGTCCAGCACTTCCAATGTATCAGGAGCAGCTGGACCTACCTTGCCTGTACAATGGACGGAACACTGCACGTGTCACAGTGGGCAGGTCAGGTCAGGTCAGCTAAGGTCAGGGGTCAGGTCAAGGGATGACATCACAATGGGCCCTGACGGAACACTCAACAATGAGGCCCTGACATCACAATCAACAATGAGGCTCTGACATCACAATCAACAATGAGGCTCTGACATCACAATCAACAATGAGGCTCTGACATCACAATCAACCAAGTTGTTTTTTTTTTTTTTTTTTTCTTTTCTTTTCTTTTTTTCTTCTTCCTTCCCTCCCTCCCTCCCTCCCTCCCTCCCTCCCTCCCTCCCTCCCTCCCTCCCTCCCTCTTCAGTCCTGTATTGCTTCCTCCTATCTGTCTCTTTTTTTTGGCACGCTTTGTTACTAGGACGTATGTGTGAAGAAAAGGCGTGGCCAAAAGTGAGTGTGCATCTGGCGGGTGGTGCTATGCTGATGGTGAACCTGAAGAGGCGCATGGTGGTGAGGTCAGAGAGGAGGATACAAGTTGTCTCTGGTTTATGCCAGCGAGATGGCTCCTGGAATGTGTCTGTCGCATTGAGAAGTGTTCTGTGTTGCTGAACGTGGGCCTGGGCCGTGAGCTTCTCTTTGGGTTATCACTTTCTGGCCTTTTGGACTGACCGATATACCATCCACAGCCAGTTGGAGCATTTGCAGTCAAAGTATATTGGCACCGGCCGTGCGGACACCACAACATGGGAATGGTTGGTAAATCAGCATCGTGACTCCTACTGCTCCTATATGGGCCACTTTGATCTGCTCAACTACTTTGCTGTGGCTGAGAACGAGAGCAAGGCAAGAGTGAAGTTTAACCTGATGGAGAAGATGTTACTCCCATGTGGGCCACCCATGGACAAGCCAGACGAGTCCTAGAAATTGGGCAATGATTGCTGGTTTTTTTCCTCGTGGTACAGGAGTACTTATCTGTAGTTCTTCATGTGAATGTCGATTTTTTTTTACTATTGCAACAGAAATGTATGAATTGCTGCACGAAAGCCCCTATTTGTTAACAATTATTCTTATTATTATTCTTATTCTTATTCTTATTATTAATCATCATCAAACAATTTTAATCTTTTTTTTTTCAAACAAATATTTGGTGTCAATATCTGATACATCCCCTATCTGCATCTCCGCAGCTACTGTCTTTCCATCTTCCATCCACTGTGGCTGTCGGTTCCGGCACCCGGCCGGCCAAGTCTTCTCACTCCGAATCCAATTTAGACTGATGGAATAATTGGCTGATCAGCTGAATGAAGTGTTTGGCCTGCGCCCGCCCGCGCACCTGGGGTTTGGGCTGTTGTGAACATGCTCCTCCTAATTGACACGTTTGGAGCAACAAGCTGGCTAGATGTTACCATTATGCTCTTCTTAAGTAAGTAAACGACGGCTGCTGCTGTGTCTCCTTCTTGTGGATCTTCTGAAGTGGGTTTTTCCTTTGGGGGAGGAGAGGAGGAGCACAGTTGCCCATCACTGCAGATGTAGCAGCAGCCGCCGCTGCCGCCGGGCATCCTCCTCTGTGTACAGTGGACGGAACATGGCACGTGTCACAAGGGCCTATTCTGCAGCTTGTTACGGGATGAATGACATCACATGGTGCCCTGACGGATTCGTGACCAATGGGGCCCTGACATGACAATCTACAATGCAATGATGATTGATGATTATTATAATATCTTGTATTGTTTTTTTTTTCTCTTGAACAGGGCGTACTTCGGTGGAAAAGGTGTGGCCTTGAGTGGGCGGGCGGGTCTATGCAGATGAAGAGCCCGAAGAGGAGCATGATGGTGTGAGGGCAGAGTAGAGGACTGAAGCTCTCCCTGGTTTGTGAGAGCGAGAAGGCGGCTGTCTGCTGGAATGTGGCTGGGGCCTGCCTGCAGGAGGCTGCCTGTCGCCTTCAGAAGTGTTCTGTGTTGGCGACCGTGGGCCTCGGCGGCGGTCCCTTTCGGGTTATCGCTCGGCCTTTTGGCTAAGATCAAGTGTAGTATCTGTTCTTATCAGTTTAATATCTGATACGTCCCCTATCTGGGGACCATATATTAAATGGATTTTTCGAACAGGGAGATGGAAAAAGAGCTTGCTCTGTCCACTCCACGCATTGACCTGGTATTGCAGTACCTCCAGGACCGGTGCACCCCTTCCTAATCCAGTATCCAAAAACAGAACGACTAGATTGCAAGAATAATCCTTCTTCCCTCCTTCCAGCAAGCAAGTGGAAAGCTGTGCCCTGCCTCAGTCTGCACCTCATCTGTTTTTTTTTGTTTTTTTCTCTCTCTCTCTCTCTCTCTCTTTCTGCCCAGTGTTGCTTGCTGCATAATACCTGCGTGTGTCAGTCTGTCCATCTCCTGATGATGCAGCAGCAGCAGCCGTAGCTGTAGGATCCATCACCTGCCCATTCTCCTCACAGGCCAAATCCAATTAAGACTGATAGATTAATTGGCTTATCAGATGAATGCAGTGTTTGGACCAGCACGCACGCAAGCAAGCACCTGTGGGATTGTTTGGCCTGTTGTGCACATTCATTCCTGGAAAGTGACACTTTTGGAACAGTTTGGCTGGATGTAAGTAACCATTTTGCTTTTCCAGTCCTTCAGTACGTAATGTATGCCTGTGTCTCCTCTTGTGGATATTGTAAACGTAACTGGATTAAGTGGAGGCGAGAAAGTCGTCCAGCACTTCCAATGTATCAGGAGCAGCTGGACCTACCTTGCCTGTACAATGGACGGAACACTGCACGTGTCACAGTGGGCAGGTCAGGTCAGGTCAGCTAAGGTCAGGGGTCAGGTCAAGGGATGACATCACAATGGGCCCTGACGGAACACTCAACAATGAGGCCCTGACATCACAATCAACAATGAGGCTCTGACATCACAATCAACAATGAGGCTCTGACATCACAATCAACAATGAGGCTCTGACATCACAATCAACCAAGTTGTTTTTTTTTTTTTTTTCTTTTCTTTTCTTTTCTTTCTTCTTCCTTCCTCCTCCCTCCCTCCCTCCCTCCCTCCCTCCCTCCCTCCCTCCCTCCCTCCCTCTTCAGTCCTGTATTGCTTCCTCCTATCTGTCTCTTTTTTTGGCACGCTTTGTTACTAGGACGTATGTGTGAAGAAAAGGCGTGGCCAAAAGTGAGTGTGCATCTGGCGGGTGGTGCTATGCTGATGGTGAACCTGAAGAGGCGCATGGTGGTGAGGTCAGAGAGGAGGATACAAGTTGTCTCTGGTTTATGCCAGCGAGATGGCTCCTGGAATGTGTCTGTCGCATTGAGAAGTGTTCTGTGTTGCTGAACGTGGGCCTGGGCCGTGAGCTTCTCTTTGGGTTATCACTTTCTGGCCTTTTGGACTGACCGATATACCATCCACAGCCAGTTGGAGCATTTGCAGTCAAAGTATATTGGCACCGGCCGTGCGGACACCACAACATGGGAATGGTTGGTAAATCAGCATCGTGACTCCTACTGCTCCTATATGGGCCACTTTGATCTGCTCAACTACTTTGCTGTGGCTGAGAACGAGAGCAAGGCAAGAGTGAAGTTTAACCTGATGGAGAAGATGTTACTCCCATGTGGGCCACCCATGGACAAGCCAGACGAGTCCTAGAAATTGGGCAATGATTGCTGGTTTTTTTCCTCGTGGTACAGGAGTACTTATCTGTAGTTCTTCATGTGAATGTCGTATTTTTTTTTACTATTGCAACAGAAATGTATGAATTGCTGCACGAAAGCCCCTATTTGTTAACAATTATTCTTATTATTATTCTTATTCTTATTCTTATTATTAATCATCATCAAACAATTTTAATCTTTTTTTTTCAAACAAATATTTGGTGTCAATATCTGATACATCCCCTATCTGCATCTCCGCAGCTACTGTCTTTCCATCTTCCATCCACTGTGGCTGTCGGTTCCGGCACCCGGCCGGCCAAGTCTTCTCACTCCGAATCCAATTTAGACTGATGGAATAATTGGCTGATCAGCTGAATGAAGTGTTTAGCCTGCGCCCGCCCGCGCACCTGGGGTTTGGGCTGTTGTGAACATGCTCCTCCTAATTGACACGTTTGGAGCAACAAGCTGGCTAGATGTTACCATTATGCTCTTCTTAAGTAAGTAAACGACGGCTGCTGCTGTGTCTCCTTCTTGTGGATCTTCTGAAGTGGGTTTTTCCTTTGGGGGAGGAGAGGAGGAGCACAGTTGCCCATCACTGCAGATGTAGCAGCAGCCGCCGCTGCCGCCGGGCATCCTCCTCTGTGTACAGTGGACGGAACATGGCACGTGTCACAAGGGCCTATTCTGCAGCTTGTTACGGGATGAATGACATCACATGGTGCCCTGACGGATTCGTGACCAATGGGGCCCTGACATGACAATCTACAATGCAATGATGATTGATGATTATTATAATATCTTGTATTGTTTTTTTTTTCTCTTGAACAGGGCGTACTTCGGTGGAAAAGGTGTGGCCTTGAGTGGGCGGGCGGGTCTATGCAGATGAAGAGCCCGAAGAGGAGCATGATGGTGTGAGGGCAGAGTAGAGGACTGAAGCTCTCCCTGGTTTGTGAGAGCGAGAAGGCGGCTGTCTGCTGGAATGTGGCTGGGGCCTGCCTGCAGGAGGCTGCCTGTCGCCTTCAGAAGTGTTCTGTGTTGGCGACCGTGGCCTCGGCGGCGGTCCCTTTCGGGTTATCGCTCGGCCTTTTGGCTAAGATCAAGTGTAGTATCTGTTCTTATCAGTTTAATATCTGATACGTCCCCTATCTGGGGACCATATATTAAATGGATTTTTCGAACAGGGAGATGGAAAAAGAGCTTGCTCTGTCCACTCCACGCATTGACCTGGTATTGCAGTACCTCCAGGACCGGTGCACCCCTTCCTAATCCAGTATCCAAAAACAGAACGACTAGATTGCAAGAATAATCCTTCTTCCCTCCTTCCAGCAAGCAAGTGGAAAGCTGTGCCCTGCCTCAGTCTGCACCTCATCTGTTTTTTTTTGTTTTTTTCCTCTCTCTCTCTCTCTCTCTTTCTGCCCAGTGTTGCTTGCTGCATAATACCTGCGTGTGTCAGTCTGTCCATCTCCTGATGATGCAGCAGCAGCAGCCGTAGCTGTAGGATCCATCACCTGCCCATTCTCCTCACAGGCCAAATCCAATTAAGACTGATAGATTAATTGGCTTATCAGATGAATGCAGTGTTTGGACCAGCACGCACGCAAGCAAGCACCTGTGGGATTGTTTGGCCTGTTGTGCACATTCATTCCTGGAAAGTGACACTTTTGGAACAGTTTGGCTGGATGTAAGTAACCATTTTGCTTTTCCAGTCCTTCAGTACGTAATGTATGCCTGTGTCTCCTCTTGTGGATATTGTAAACGTAACTGGATTAAGTGGAGGCGAGAAAGTCGTCCAGCACTTCCAATGTATCAGGAGCAGCTGGACCTACCTTGCCTGTACAATGGACGGAACACTGCACGTGTCACAGTGGGCAGGTCAGGTCAGGTCAGCTAAGGTCAGGGGTCAGGTCAAGGGATGACATCACAATGGGCCCTGACGGAACACTCAACAATGAGGCCCTGACATCACAATCAACAATGAGGCTCTGACATCACAATCAACAATGAGGCTCTGACATCACAATCAACAATGAGGCTCTGACATCACAATCAACCAAGTTGTTTTTTTTTTTTTTTTCTTTTCTTTTCTTTTCTTTCTTCCTTCCTTCCTCCCTCCCTCCCTCCCTCCCTCCCTCCCTCCCTCCCTCCCTCCCTCCCTCCCTCTTCAGTCCTGTATTGCTTCCTCCTATCTGTCTCTTTTTTTGGCACGCTTTGTTACTAGGACGTATGTGTGAAGAAAAGGCGTGGCCAAAAGTGAGTGTGCATCTGGCGGGTGGTGCTATGCTGATGGTGAACCTGAAGAGGCGCATGGTGGTGAGGTCAGAGAGGAGGATACAAGTTGTCTCTGGTTTATGCCAGCGAGATGGCTCCTGGAATGTGTCTGTCGCATTGAGAAGTGTTCTGTGTTGCTGAACGTGGGCCTGGGCCGTGAGCTTCTCTTTGGGTTATCACTTTCTGGCCTTTTGGACTGACCGATATACCATCCACAGCCAGTTGGAGCATTTGCAGTCAAAGTATATTGGCACCGGCCGTGCGGACACCACAACATGGGAATGGTTGGTAAATCAGCATCGTGACTCCTACTGCTCCTATATGGGCCACTTTGATCTGCTCAACTACTTTGCTGTGGCTGAGAACGAGAGCAAGGCAAGAGTGAAGTTTAACCTGATGGAGAAGATGTTACTCCCATGTGGGCCACCCATGGACAAGCCAGACGAGTCCTAGAAATTGGGCAATGATTGCTGGTTTTTTTCCTCGTGGTACAGGAGTACTTATCTGTAGTTCTTCATGTGAATGTCGTATTTTTTTTTACTATTGCAACAGAAATGTATGAATTGCTGCACGAAAGCCCCTATTTGTTAACAATTATTCTTATTATTATTCTTATTCTTATTCTTATTATTAATCATCATCAAACAATTTTAATCTTTTTTTTTTCAAACAAATATTTGGTGTCAATATCTGATACATCCCCTATCTGCATCTCCGCAGCTACTGTCTTTCCATCTTCCATCCACTGTGGCTGTCGGTTCCGGCACCCGGCCGGCCAAGTCTTCTCACCCGAATCCAATTTAGACTGATGGAATAATTGGCTGATCAGCTGAATGAAGTGTTTAGCCTGCGCCCGCCCGCGCACCTGGGGTTTGGGCTGTTGTGAACATGCTCCTCCTAATTGACACGTTTGGAGCAACAAGCTGGCTAGATGTTACCATTATGCTCTTCTTAAGTAAGTAAACGACGGCTGCTGCTGTGTCTCCTTCTTGTGGATCTTCTGAAGTGGGTTTTTCCTTTGGGGGAGGAGAGGAGGAGCACAGTTGCCCATCACTGCAGATGTAGCAGCAGCCGCCGCTGCCGCCGGGCATCCTCCTCTGTGTACAGTGGACGGAACATGGCACGTGTCACAAGGGCCTATTCTGCAGCTTGTTACGGGATGAATGACATCACATGGTGCCCTGACGGATTCGTGACCAATGGGGCCCTGACATGACAATCTACAATGCAATGATGATTGATGATTATTATAATATCTTGTATTGTTTTTTTTTTCTCTTGAACAGGGCGTACTTCGGTGGAAAAGGTGTGGCCTTGAGTGGGCGGGCGGGTCTATGCAGATGAAGAGCCCGAAGAGGAGCATGATGGTGTGAGGGCAGAGTAGAGGACTGAAGCTCTCCCTGGTTTGTGAGAGCGAGAAGGCGGCTGTCTGCTGGAATGTGGCTGGGGCCTGCCTGCAGGAGGCTGCCTGTCGCCTTCAGAAGTGTTCTGTGTTGGCGACCGTGGGCCTCGGGCGGCGGTCCCTTTCGGGTTATCGCTCGGCCTTTGGCTAAGATCAAGTGTAGTATCTGTTCTTATCAGTTTAATATCTGATACGTCCCCTATCTGGGGACCATATATTAAATGGATTTTTTCGAACAGGGAGATGGAAAAGAGCTTGCTCTGTCCACTCCACGCATTGACCTGGTATTGCAGTACCTCCAGGACCGGTGCACCCCTTCCTAATCCAGTATCCAAAAACAGAACGACTAGATTGCAAGAATAATCCTTCTTCCCTCCTTCCAGCAAGCAAGTGGAAAGCTGTGCCCTGCCTCAGTCTGCACCTCATCTGTTTTTTTGTTTTTTTCCTCTCTCTCTCTCTCTCTTCTGCCCAGTGTTGCTTGCTGCATAATACCTGCGTGTGTCAGTCTGTCCATCTCCTGATGATGCAGCAGCAGCAGCCGTAGCTGTAGGATCCATCACCTGCCCATTCTCCTCACAGGCCAAATCCAATTAAGACTGATAGATTAATTGGCTTATCAGATGAATGCAGTGTTTGGACCAGCACGCACGCAAGCAAGCACCTGTGGGATTGTTTGGCCTGTTGTGCACATTCATTCCTGGAAAGTGACACTTTTGGAACAGTTTGGCTGGATGTAAGTAACCATTTTGCTTTTCCAGTCCTTCAGTACGTAATGTATGCCTGTGTCTCCTCTTGTGGATATTGTAAACGTAACTGGATTAAGTGGAGGCGAGAAAGTCGTCCAGCACTTCCAATGTATCAGGAGCAGCTGGACCTACCTTGCCTGTACAATGGACGGAACACTGCACGTGTCACAGTGGGCAGGTCAGGTCAGGTCAGCTAAGGTCAGGGGTCAGGTCAAGGGATGACATCACAATGGGCCCTGACGGAACACTCAACAATGAGGCCCTGACATCACAATCAACAATGAGGCTCTGACATCACAATCAACAATGAGGCTCTGACATCACAATCAACCAAGTTGTTTTTTTTTTTTTTTTTTCTTTTCTTTTCTTTTCTTTTCTTCTTCCTTCCCTCCCTCCCCTCCCTCCCTCCCTCCCTCCCTCCCCCTCCCTCCCTCCCTCCCTCCCTCTTTCAGTCCTGTATTGCTTCCTCCTATCTGTCTCTTTTTTTTGGCACGCTTTGTTACTAGGACGTATGTGTGAAGAAAAGGCGTGGCCAAAAGTGAGTGTGCATCTGGCGGGTGGTGCTATGCTGAT
>JAKVIS010002387.1:0-19554 GCA_033119425.1 Bufotes viridis | reverse complement strand
TTTTCTGGAGGCAGCCATTTTGATTTGCAGTTAAACATGACGTTGTCACTTTCAATGAATAAGAAATGTTGGCAAGGGATCAGATTGCAACCACAGAAGTCAGCAAGAAGAAAACCTAGTTTATAGTACTTTTCACTATAGCTGCATTAAAATACTGGATTGGAATCTGCTTTTGGATTCCTGCAGCATGTATCAGTTACAGAGGTGCTAAGTTCATTTAGTGCTAGCACAGAACTTTGATTGGACAGGCTGGTGCATCCTCATTCTGCCAACTCCAAAAATGCATAAAAGGTATGGTATCTCATGAGAGGTGGTGAGTTGCAGAAGCTAAGCTGAACTGCACCTGCATTTCAGCGGGCCAAAAAGCAAGAAACAGAAAAGGCTTAGCTTTGTCTGGTGGCCGCTTTATAATCCTGTGTTGAGAAAGCGAGTAACGAGGGTTAATCTAAGAGTTCAGTTTTCCATACCATCAGGAACAGTTAAGAAGGCTTTTGTGTTCTGGGCTTGCTAATGAGCGCTGGACAGTATTCCAATCTGCACAGAAGCGCCACTAGTTCCTCAAACAAATCTTTCATAATCTGACACCTTTGTTTGACACACACAAAACGTGCCCTTACCTGTTGATTGGTGCTCTTACCTGTTGAGGTGCATGGATCCACACCTGACTGAAGAATGAAGCATCATGGCTGCTGCCAGGAGGAAAACAGCAAGGGTCCATTGATGATGTCATCATCCATGTATGCTGAAGGGTTCCATTGTGACACGCTCAGTGTTCCGTCTATTGAAATTTTTATGGAGGCTGCCATATTGATTTTCTGGAGGCAGCTATTTTGATTTGCAGTTAAACACAGTTGTCATTTCAATGAATAAGAAATGTTGGCAAGGATTGGATTGCAACCACAGAAGTCAGCAAGGAGAAAACCTGGTTTATGAGCACTTTTCACTATAGCTGCATTAAAATACTGGGTTGGAATCTGCTTTTCGATTCCTGCAGCATGTAGCTCAGCTACAGAGGTGCTAAGTTAATTTAGTGCTAGCACAGAACTTTGATTGGACAGGCTGGTGCATCCTCATTCTGCCAACTCCAAAAATGCATAAAAGGTATGGTATCTCATGAGAGGTGGTGAGTTGCAGAAGCTAAGCTGAACTGCACCTGCATTTCAGCGGCCAAAAAGCAAGAAACAGAAAAGGCTTAGCTTTGTCGGTGGCCGCTTTATATTCCTGTGTTGAGAAAGCGAGTAACGAGGGTTAATCTAAGAGTTCAGTTTTCCATACCATCAGGAACAGTTAAGAAGGCTTTTGTGTTCTGGGCTTGCTAATAGACGCTGGACAGTATTACAATCTGCACAGAAGCGCCACTAGTTCCCTCAAACAAATCTTTCATAATCTGACACCTTTGTATGACGCACACAAAAACGTGCCCTTACCTGTTGATTGGTGCTCTTACCTGTTGAGGTGCATGGATCCACACCTGACTGAAGAATGAAGCATCATGGCTGCTGCCAGGGAGGAAAACAGCAAGGGTCCATTGTGATGTCATCATCCATGTATGCTGAAGGGTTCCATTGTGACACGCTCAGTGTTCCGTCTATTGAAATTTTTATAAAAGCTGCCATATTGATTTTCTGGAGGCAGCCATTTTGATTTGCAGTTAAACATAGTTGTCATTTTAATGAATAAGAAATGTTGGCAAGGGATTGGATTGCAACCACAGAAGTCAGCAAGAAGAAAACCTAGTTTATGAGTACTTTTCACTATAGCTGCATTAAAATACTGGATTGGAATCTGCTTTTGGATTCCTGCAGCATGTAGCTCAGTTACAGAGGTGCTAAGTTCATTTAGTGCTAGCACAGAACTTTGATTGGACAGGCTGGTGCATCCTCGTTCTGCCAACTCCAAAAATGCATAAAAGGTATGGTATCTCATGAGAGGTGGTGAGTTGCAGAAGCTAAGCTGAACTGCACCTGCATTTCAGCGGCCAAAAAGCAAGAAACAGAAAAGGCTTAGCTTTGTCAGTGGCCGCTTTATAATCCTGTGTTGAGAAAGCGAGTAACGAGGGTTAATCTAAGAGTTCAGTTTTCCATACCATCAGGAACAGTTAAGAAGGCTTTTGTGTTCTGGGCTTGCTAATGGACGCTGGACAGTATTCCAATCTGCACAGAAGCGCCACTAGTTCCCTCAAACAAATCTTTCATAATATGACACCTTTGTATGACGCACACAAAAACGTGCCCTTACCTGTTGATTGGTGACCTTACCTGTTGTGGTGCATGGATCCACACCTGACTGAAGAATGAAGCATCATGGCTGCTGCCAGGGAGGAAAACAGCAAGGGTCTATTGTGATGTCATCATCCATGTATGCTGAAGGGTTCCATTGTGACACGCTCAGTGTTCCGTCTATTGAAATTTTTATGGAGGCTGCCATATTGATTTTCTGGAGGCAGCCATTTTGATTTGCAGTTAAACACAGTTGTCATTTCAATGAATAAGAAATGTTGGCAAGGGATTGGATTGCAACCACAGAAGTCAGCAAGGAGAAAACCTAGTTTATGAGCACTTTTCACTATAGCTGCATTAAAATACTGGGTTGGAATCTGCTTTTCGATTCCTGCAGCATGTAGCTCAGCTACAGAGGTGCTAAGTTAATTTAGTGCTAGTACAGAACTTTGATTGGACAGGCTGGTGCATCCTCATTCTGCCAACTCCAAAAATGCATAAAAGGTATGGTATCTCATGAGAGGTGGTGAGTTGCAGAAGCTAAGCTGAACTGCACCTGCATTTCAGCGGCCAAAAAGCAAGAAACAGAAAAGGCTTAGCTTTGTCAGTGGCCGCTTTATATTCCTGTGTTGAGAAAGCGAGTAACGAGGGTTTATCTAAGAGTTCAGTTTCCCATACCATCAGGAACAGTTAAGAAGGCTTTTGTGTTCTGGGCTTGCTAATAGACGCTGGACAGTATTCTAATCTGCACAGAAGCGCCACTAGTTCCCTCAAACAAATCTTTCATAATCTGACACCTTCGTTTGACGCACACAAAAACGTGCCCTTACCTGTTGATTGCTGCCCTTACCTGTTGAGGTGCATGGATCCACACCTGACTGAAGAATGAAGCATCATGGCTGCTGCCAGGGAGGAAAACAGCAAGGGTCTATTGTGATGTCATCATCCATGTATGCTGAAGGGTTCCATTGTGACACGCTCTGTGTTCCGTCTATTGAAATTTTTATGGAGGCTGCCATATTGATTTTCTGGAGGCAGCCATTTTGATTTGCAGTTAAACACAGTTGTCATTTCAAGGAATAAGAAATGTTGGCAAGGGTTTGTATTGCAACCACAGAAGTCAGCAAGGAGAAAACCTAGTTTATGAGCACTTTTCACTATAGCTGCATTAAAATACTGGGTTGGAATCTACTTTTCGATTCCTGCAGCATGTAGCTCAGTTACAGAGGTGCTAAGTTAATTTAGTTCTAGCACAGAACTTTTATTGGACAGGCTGGTGCATCCTCATTCTGCCAACTCCAAAAATGTATAAAAGGTATGGTATATCATGAGAGGTGGTGAGTTTCAGAAGCTAAGCTGAACTGCACCTGCATTTCAGCGGCCAAAAAGCAAGAAACAGAAAAGGCTTAGCTTTGTCGGTGGCCGCTTTATATTCCTGTGTTGAGAAAGCGAGTAACGAGGGTTAATCTAAGAGTTCAGTTTTCCATACCATCAGGAACAGTTAAGAAGGCTTTTGTGTTCTGGGCTTGCTAATAGACGCTGGACAGTATTCCAATCTGCACAGAAGCGCCACTAGTTCCCTCAAACAAATCTTTCATAATCTGACACCTTTGTTTGACACACACAAAAACGTGCCCTTACCTGTTGATTGGTGCTCTTACCTGTTGAGGTGCATGGATCCACACCTGACTGAAGAATGAAGCATCATGGCTGCTGCCAGGGAGGAAAACAGCAAGGGTCTATTGTGATGTCATCATCCATGTATGCTGAAGGGCTCCATTGTGACACGCTCTGTGTTCCGTCTATTGAAATTTTTATGGAGGCTGCCATATTGATTTTCTGGAGGCAGCCATTTTGATTTGCAGTTAAACACAGTTGTCATTTCAAGGAAAAAGAAATGTTGGCAAGGGTTTGTATTGCAACCACAGAAGTCAGCAAGGAGAAAACCTAGTTTATGAGCACTTTTCACTATAGCTGCATTAAAATACTGGGTTGGAATCTACTTTTCGATTCCTGCAGCATGTAGCTCAGTTACAGAGGTGCTAAGTTAATTTACTTCTAGCACAGAACTTTTATTGGACAGGCTGGTGCATCCTCATTCTGCCAACTCCAAAAATGTATAAAATGTATGGTATATCATGAGAGGTGGTGAGTTTCAGAAGCTAAGCTGAACTGCACCTGCATTTCAGCGGCCAAAAAGCAAGAAACAGAAAAGGCTTAGCTTTGTCGGTGGCCGCTTTATATTCCTGTGTTGAGAAAGCGAGTAACGAGGGTTAATCTAAGAGTTCAGTTTTCCATACCATCAGGAACAGTTAAGAAGGCTTTTGTGTTCTGGGCTTGCTAATAGACGCTGGACAGTATTCCAATCTGCACAGAAGCGCCACTAGTTCCCTCAAACAAATCTTTCATAATCTGACACCTTTGTTTGACACACACAAAAACGTGCCCTTACCTGTTGATTGGTGCTCTTACCTGTTGAGGTGCATGGATCCACACCTGACTGAAGAATGAAGCATCATGGCTGCTGCCAGGGAGGAAAACAGCAAGGGTCCATTGTGATGTCATCATCCATGTATGCTGAAGGGTTCCATTGTGACACGCTCAGTGTTCCGTCTATTGAAATTTTTATGGAGGCTGCCATATTGATTTTCTGGAGGCAGCCATTTTGATTTGCAGTTAAACACAGTTGTCATTTCAATGAATAAGAAATGTTGGCAAGGGATTGGATTGCAACCACAGAAGTCAGCAAGGAGAAAACCTAGTTTATGAGCACTTTTCACTATAGCTGCATTAAAATACTGGGTTGGAATCTGCTTTTCGATTCCTGCAGCATGTAGCTCAGCTACAGAGGTGCTAAGTTAATTTAGTGCTAGTACAGAACTTTGATTGGACAGGCTGGTGCATCCTCATTCTGCCAACTCCAAAAATGCATAAAAGGTATGGTATCTCATGAGAGGTGGTGAGTTGCAGAAGCTAAGCTGAACTGCACCTGCATTTCAGCGGCCAAAAAGCAAGAAACAGAAAAGGCTTAGCTTTGTCAGTGGCCGCTTTATATTCCTGTGTTGAGAAGCGAGTAACGAGGGTTAATCTAAGAGTTCAGTTTCCCATACCATCAGGAACAGTTAAGAAGGCTTTTGTGTTCTGGGCTTGCTAATAGACGCTGGACAGTATTCCAATCTGCACAGAAGCGCCACTAGTTCCCTCAAACAAATCTTTCATAATCTGACACCTTCGTTTGACGCACACAAAACGTGCCCTTACCTGTTGATTGGTGCCCTTACCTGTTGAGGTGCATGGATCCACACCTGACTGAAGAATGAAGCATCATGGCTGCTGCCAGGGAGGAAAACAGCAAGGGTCTATTGTGATGTCATCATCCATGTATGCTGAAGGGTTCCATTGTGACACGCTCAGTGTTCCGTCTATTGAAATTTTTATGGAGGCTGCCATATTGATTTTTCTGGAGGCAGCCATTTTGATTTGCAGTTAAACACAGTTGTCATTTCAATGAATAAGAAATGTTGGCAAGGGTTTGTATTGCAACCACAGAAGTCAGCAAGGAGAAAACCTAGTTTATGAGCACTTTTCACTATAGCTGCATTAAAATACTGGGTTGGAATCTGCTTTTGGATTCCTGCAGCATGTAGCTCAGTTACAGAGGTGCTAAGTTAATTTAGTGCTAGCACAGAACTTTGATTGGACAGGCTGGTGCATCCTCATTCTGCCAACTCCAAAAATGCATAAAAGGTATGGTATCTCATGAGAGGTGGTGAGTTGCAGAAGCTAAGCTGAACTGCACCTGCATTTCAGCGGCCAAAAGCAAGAAACAGAAAAGGCTTAGCTTTGTCAGTGGCCGCTTTATATTCCTGTGTTGAGAAAGCGAGTAACGAGGGTTAATCTAAGAGTTCAGTTTTCCATACCATCAGGAACAGTTAAGAAGGCTTTTGTGTTCTGGGCTTGCTAATAGACGCTGGACAGTATTCCAATCTGCACAGAAGCGCCACTAGTTCCCTCAAACAAATCTTTCATAATCTGACACCTTCGTTTGACACACACAAAAACGTGCCCTTACCTGTTGATTGGTGCCCTTACCTGTTGAGGTGCATGGATCCACACCTGACTGAAGAATGAAGCATCATGGCTGCTGCCAGGGAGGAAAACAGCAAGGGTCCATTGTGATGTCATCATCCATGTATGCTGAAGGGTTCCATTGTGACACGCTCTGTGTTCCGTCTATTGAAATTTTTATGGAGGCTGCCATATTGATTTTCTGGAGGCAGCCATTTTGATTTGCAGTTAAACACAGTTGTCATTTCAATGAATAAGAAATGTTGGCAAGGGATTTGGATTGCAACCACAGAAGTCAGCAAGGAGAAAACCTAGTTTATGAGCACTTTTCACTATAGCTGCATTAAAATACTGGGTTGGAATCTGCTTTTGGATTCCTGCAGCATGTAGCTCAGTTACAGAGGTGCTAAGTTAATTTAGTGCTAGCACAGAACTTTGATTGGACAGGCTGGTGCATCCTCATTCTGCCAACTCCAAAAATGCATAAAAGGTATGGTATCTCATGAGAGGTGGTGAGTTGCAGAAGCTAAGCTGAACTGCACCTGCATTTCAGCGGCCAAAAGCAAGAAACAGAAAAGGCTTAGCTTTGTCGGTGGCCGCTTTATATTCCTGTGTTGAGAAAGCGAGTAACGAGGGTTAATCTAAGAGTTCAGTTTTTCCATACCATCAGGAACAGTTAAGAAGGCTTTTGTGTTCTGGGCTTGCTAATAGACGCTGGACAGTATTCCAATCTGCACAGAAGCGCCACTAGTTCCCTCAAACAAATCTTTCATAATCTGACACCTTCGTTTGACACACACAAAAACGTGCCCTTACCTGTTGATTGGTGCTCTTACCTGTTGAGGTGCATGGATCCACACCTGACTGAAGAATGAAGCATCATGGCTGCTGCCAGGGAGGAAAACAGCAAGGGTCCATTGTGATGTCATCATCCATGTATGCTGAAGGGTTCCATTGTGACACGCTCAGTGTTCCGTCTATTGAAATTTTTATGGAGGCTGCCATATTGATTTTCTGGAGGCAGCCATTTTGATTTGCAGTTAAACACAGTTGTCATTTCAATGAATAAGAAATGTTGGCAAGGGATTGGATTGCAACCACAGAAGTCAGCAAGGAGAAAAACCTAGTTTATGAGCACTTTTCACTATAGCTGCATTAAAATACTGGGTTGGAATCTGCTTTTGGATTCCTGCAGCATGTAGCTCAGTTACAGAGGTGCTAAGGTAATTTAGTGCTAGCACAGAACTTTGATTGGACAGGCTGGTGCATCCTCATTCTGCCAACTCCAAAAATGCATAAAAGGTATGGTATATCATGAGAGGTGGTGAGTTTCAGAAGCTAAGCTGAACTGCACCTGCATTTCAGCGGCCAAAAGCAAGAAACAGAAAAGGCTTAGCTTTGTCGGTGGCCGCTTTATATTCCTGTGTTGAGAAAGCGAGTAACGAGGGTTAATCTAAGAGTTCAGTTTTCCATACCATCAGGAACAGTTAAGAAGGCTTTTGTGTTCTGGGCTTGCTAATAGACGCTGGACAGTATTCCAATCTGCACAGAAGCGCCACTAGTTCCCTCAAACAAATCTTTCATAATCTGACACCTTTGTTTGACACACACAAAACGTGCCCTTACCTGTTGATTGGTGCTCTTACCTGTTGAGGTGCATGGATCCACACCTGACTGAAGAATGAAGCATCATGGCTGCTGCCAGGGAGGAAAACAGCAAGGGTCCATTGTGATGTCATCATCCATGTATGCTGAAGGGTTCCATTGTGACACGCTCAGTGTTCCGTCTATTGAAATTTTTATGGAGGCTGCCATATTGATTTTCTGGAGGCAGCCATTTTGATTTGCAGTTAAACACAGTTGTCATTTCAATGAATAAGAAATGTTGGCAAGGGATTGGATTGCAACCACAGAAGTCAGCAAGGAGAAAACCTAGTTTATGAGCACTTTTCACTATACTGTAGCTGCATTAAAATACTGGGTTGGAATCTGCTTTTGGATTCCTGCAGCATGTAGCTCAGTTACAGAGGTGCTAAGGTAATTTAGTGCTAGCACAGAACTTTGATTGGACAGGCTGGTGCATCCTCTTTCTGCCAACTCCAAAAATGCATAAAGGTATGGTATCTCATGAGAGGTGGTGAGTTGCAGAAGTTAAGCTGAACTGCACCTGCATTTCAGCGGCCAAAAAGCAAGAAACAGAAAAGGCTTAGCTTTGTCGGTGGCCGCTTTATATTCCTGTGTTGAGAAAGCGAGTAACGAGGGTTAATCTAAGAGTTCAGTTTTCCATACCATCAGGAACAGTTAAGAAGGCTTTTGTGTTCTGGGCTTGCTAATAGACGCTGGACAGTATTCCAATCTGCACAGAAGCGCCACTAGTTCCCTCAAACAAATCTTTCATAATCTGACACCTTCGTTTGACGCACACAAAAACGTGCCCTTACCTGTTGATTGGTGCCCTTACCTGTTGAGGTGCATGGATCCACACCTGACTGAAGAATGAAGCATCATGGCTGCTGCCAGGGAGAAAAACAGCAAGGGTCCATTGTGATGTCATCATCCATGTATGCTGAAGGGTTCCATTGTGACACGCTCAGTGTTCCGTCTATTGAAATTTTTATGGGAGGCTGCCATATTGATTTTCTGGAGGCAGCCATTTTGATTTGCAGTTAAACACAGTTGTCATTTCAATGAATAAGAAATGTTGGCAAGGGATTGGATTGCAACCACAGAAGTCAGCAAGGAGAAAACCTAGTTTATGAGCACTTTTCACTATAGCTGCATTAAAATACTGGGTTGGAATCTGCTTTTGATTCCTGCAGCATGTAGCTCAGCTACAGAGGTGCTAAGTTAATTTAGTGCTAGCACAGAACTTTGATTGGACAGGCTGGTGCATCCTCATTCTGCCAACTCCAAAAATGCATAAAAGGTATGGTATCTCATGAGAGGTGGTGAGTTGCAGAGCTAAGCTGAACTGCACCTGCATTTCAGCGGCCAAAAGCAGGAAACAGAAAAGGCTTCAGCTTTGTCGGTGGCCGCTTCATATTCCTGTGTTGAGAAAGCGAGTAACGAGGGTTAATCTAAGAGTTCAGTTTTCCATACCATCAGGAACAGTTAAGAAGGCTTTTGTGTTCTGGGCTTGCTAATAGACGCTGGACAGTATTCCAATCTGCACAGAAGCGCCACTAGTTCCCTCAAACAAATCTTTCATAATCTGACACCTTCGTTTGACACACACAAAAACGTGCCCTTACCTGTTGATTGGTGCCCTTACCTGTTGAGGTGCATGGATCCACACCTGACTGAAGAATGAAGCATCATGGCTGCTGCCAGGGAGGAAAACAGCAAGGGTCCATTGTGATGTCATCATCCATGTATGCTGAAGGGTTCCATTGTGAACACGCTCTAGTGTTCCGTCTATTGAGATTCTTATGGAGGCTGCCATATTGATTTTCTGGAGGCAGCCATTTTTGATTTGCAGTTAAACACAGTTGTCATTTCAATGAATAAGAAATGTTGGCAAGGGATTGGATTGCAACCACAGAAGGTCAGCAAGGAGAAAACCTGAGTTTATGAGCACTTTTCACTATATTGCTGCATTAAAATACTGGGTTGAAATCTGCTTTGGATTCCCTGCAGCATGTAGCTCAGTTACAGAGGTGCTAAGGTAATTTAGTGCTAGCACAGAACTTTTGATTGGACAGGCTGGTGCATCCTCATTCTGCCAACTCCAAAAATGCATAAAAGGTATGGTATCTCATGAGAGGTGGTGAGTTGCAGAAGCTAAGCTGAACTGCACCTGCATTTCAGTGGCCAAAAGCAAAGAAACAGAAAAGGCTTTAGCTTTGTCGGTGGCGCTTTATATTCCTGTGTTGAGAAAGCGAGTAACGAGGGTTAATCTAAGAGTTCAGTTTTCCATACCATCAGGAACAGTTAAGAAGGCTTTTGTGTTCTGGGCTTGCTAATAGACGCTGGACAGTATTCCAATCTGCACAGAAGCGCCACTAGTTCCCTCAAACAAATCTTTCATAATCTGACACCTTCGTTTGACGCACACAAAAACGTGCCCTTACCTGTTGATTGGCGCCCTTACCTGTTGAGGTGCATGGATCCACACCTGACTGAAGAATGAAGCATCATGGCTGCTGCCAGGGAGAAAACAGCAAGGGTCCATTGTGATGTCATCATCCATGTATGCTGAAGGGTTCCATTGTGACACGCTCAGTGTTCCGTCTATTGAAATTCTTATGGAGGCTGCCATATTGATTTTCTGGAGGCAGCCATTTTGATTTGCAGTTAAACACAGTTGTCATTTCAATGAATAAGGAAATGTTGGCAAGGGATTGGATTGCAACCACAGAATGTCAGCAAGGAGAAAACCTAGTTTATGAGCACGTTTCACTATAGCTGCATTAAAATACTGGGTTGGAATCTGCTTTTCGATTCCTGCAGCATGTAGCTCAGTTACAGAGGTGCTAAGGTAATTTAGTGCTAGCACAGAACTTTTTGATTGGACAGGCTGGTGCATCCTCATTCTGCCAACTCCAAAAATGCATAAAAGGTATGGTATATCATGAGAGGTGGTGAGTTGCAGAAGCTAAGCTGAACTGCACCTGCATTTCAGCGGCCAAAAAGCAAGAAACAGAAAAGGTCTTAGCTTTTGTCGGTGGCCGCTTTATATTCCTGTGTTGAGAAAGCGAGTAACGAGGGTTAATCTAAGAGTTCAGTTTTCCATACCATCAGGAACAGTTAAGAAGGCTTTTGTGTTCTGGGCTTGCTAATAGACGCTGGACAGTATTCCAATCTGCACAGAAGCGCCACTAGTTCCCTCAAACAAATCTTTCATAATCTGACACCTTTGTTTGACGCACAAAAAAACGTGCCCTTACCTGTTGATTGGTGCTCTTACCTGTTGAGGTGCATGGATCCACACCTGACTGAAGAATGAAGCATCATGGCTGCTGCCAGGGAGGAAAACAGCAAGGGTCCATTGTGATGTCATCATCCATGTATGCTGAAGGGTTCCATTGTGACACGCTCAGTGTTCCGTCTATTGAAATTTTTATGGAGGCTGCCATATTGATTTTCTGGAGGCAGCCATTTTGATTTGCAGTTAAACACAGTTGTCATTTCAATGAATAAGAAATGTTGGCAAGGGTTGGATTGCAACCACAGAAGTCAGCAAGGAGAAAACCTAGTTTATGAGCACTTTTCACTATAGCTGCATTAAAATACTGGGTTGGAATCTGCTTTTGATTCCTGCAGCATGTAGCTCAGTTACAGAGGTGCTAAGGTAATTTAGTGCTAGCACAGAACTTTGATTGGACAGGCTGGTGCATCCTCATTCTGCCAACTCCAAAAATGCATAAAAGGTATGGTATATCATGAGAGGTGGTGAGTTTCAGAAGCTAAGCTGAACTGCACCTGCATTTCAGCGACCAAAAGCAAGAAACAGAAAAGGCTTAGCTTTGTCGGTGGCCGCTTTATATTCCTGTGTTGAGAAAGCGAGTAACGAGGGTTAATCTAAGAGTTCAGTTTTCCATACCATCAGGAACAGTTAAGAAGGCTTTTGTGTTCTGGGCTTGCTAATAGGCGCTGGACAGTATTCCAATCTGCACAGAAGCGCCACTAGTTCCCTCAAACAAATCTTTCATAATCTGACACCTTTGTTTGACACACACAAAAACGTGCCCTTACCTGTTGATTGGTGCTCTTACCTGTTGAGGTGCATGGATCCACACCTGACTGAAGAATGAAGCATCATGGCTGCTGCCAGGGAGGAAAACAGCAAGGGTCCATTGTGATGTCATCATCCATGTATGCTGAAGGGTTCCATTGTGACACGCTCAGTGTTCCGTCTATTGAAATTTTTATGGAGGCTGCCATATTGATTTTCTGGAGGCAGCCATTTTGATTTGCAGTTAAACACAGTTGTCATTTCAATGAATAAGAAATGTTGGCAAGGATTGGATTGCAACCACAGAAGTCAGCAAGGAGAAAACCTAGTTTATAGAGCACTTTTCACTATAGCTGCATTAAAATACTGGGTTGGAATCTGCTTTTGGATTCCTGCAGCATGTAGCTCAGTTACAGAGGTGCTAAGGTAATTTAGTGCTAGCACAGGACTTTGATTGGACAGGCTGGTGCATCCTCTTTCTGCCAACTCCAAAAATGCATAAAAGGTATGGTATCTCATGAGAGGTGGTGAGTTGCAGAGTTAAGCTGAACTGCACCTGCATTTCAGCGGCCAAAAAGCAGAAACAGAAAATCTCTTAGCTTTCTCGGTGGCCGCTTTATATTCCTGTGTTGAAAGCGAGTAACGAGGGTTAATCTAAGAGTTCAGTTTTCCATACCATCAGGAACAGTTAAGAAGGCTTTTGTGTTCTGGGCTTGCTAATAGACGCTGGACAGTATTCCAATCTGCACAGAAGCGCCACTAGTTCCCTCAAACAAATCTTTCATAATCTGACACCTTCGTTTGGCGCACACAAAAACGTGCCCTTACCTGTTGATTGGCGCCCTTACCTGTTGAAGGTGCATGGATCCACACCTGACTGAAGAATGAAGCATCATGGCTGCTGCCAGGGAGGAAAACAGCAAGGGTCCATTGTGATGTCATCATCCATGTATGCTGAAGGGTTCCATTGTGACACGCTCAGTGTTCCGTCTATTGAAATTTTTATGGAGGCTGCCATATTGATTTTCTGGAGGCAGCCATTTTGATTTGCAGTTAAACACAGTTGTCATTTCAATGAATA
This sequence comes from Bufotes viridis, assembly GCA_033119425.1. Taxonomy (NCBI): domain Eukaryota; kingdom Metazoa; phylum Chordata; class Amphibia; order Anura; family Bufonidae; genus Bufotes; species Bufotes viridis. Next base: position 6,512 of record JAKVIS010002387.1, on the reverse strand, counting down.
AGAAATGTTGGCAAAGGGTTGGATTGCAACCACAGAAGTCAGCAAGGAAAACCTAGTTTATGAGCACTTTTCACTATAGCTGCATTAAAATACTGGGTTGGAATCTGCTTTTCGATTCCTGCAGCATGTAGCTCAGCTACAGAGGTGCTAAGTTAATTTAGTGCTAGTACAGAACTTTGATTGGACAGGCTGGTGCATCCTCATTCTGCCAACTCCAAAAATGCATAAAAGGTATGGTATCTCATGAGAGGTGGTGAGTTGCAGAAGCTAAGCTGAACTGCACCTGCATTTCAGCGGCCAAAAACAGGAAACAGAAAAGGCTTAGCTTTGTCAGTGGCGCTTTATATTCCTGTGTTGAAAGCGAGTAACGAGGGTTAATCTAAGAGTTCAGTTTCCCATACCATCAGGAACAGTTAAGAAGGCTTTTGTGTTCTGGGCTTGCTAATAGCCAGCTGGACAGTATTCTAATCTGCACAGAAGCGCCACTTGTTCCCTCAAACAAATCTTTCATAATCTGACACCTTCGGTTTGGCGCTACACAAAAACGTGCCCTTACCTGTTGATTGGTGCCCTTACCTGTTGAGGTGCATGGATCCACACCTGACTGAAGAAGAATGAAGCATCATGGCTGCTGCCAGGGAGAAACAGCAAGGGTCTATTGTGATGTCATCATCCATGTATGCTGAAGGGTTCCATTGTGACACGCTCTGTGTTCCGTCTGTGAAATTTTATGGAGGCTGCCATATTGATTTTCTGGAGGCAGCCATTTTGATTTACAGTTAAACACAGTTGTCATTTCAATGAATAAGAAATGTTGGCAAGGGATTGGATTGCAACCACAGAAGTCAGCAAGGAGAAAACCTAGTTTATGAGCACTTTTCACTATAGCTGCATTAAAATACTGGGTTGGAATCTGCTTTTGGATTCCTGCAGCATGTAGCTCAGTTACAGAGGTGCTAAGTTAATTTAGTGCTAGCACAGAACTTTGATTGGACAGGCTGGTGCATCCTCATTCTGCCAACTCCAAAAAATGCATAAAAGGTATGGTATATCATGAGAGGTGGTGAGTTTGCAGAAGCTAAGCTGAACTGCACCTGCATTTCAGCGGCCAAAAAAGCAAGAAACAGAAAAGGCTTAGCTTTGTCGGTGGCCGCTTTATATTCCTGTGTTGAGAAAGCGAGTAACGAGGGTTAATCTAAGAGTTCAGTTTTCCATACCATCAGGAACAGTTAAGAAGGCTTTTGTGTTCTGGGCTTGCTAATAGACGCTGGACAGTATTCCAATCTGCACAGAAGCGCCACTAGTTCCCTCAAACAAATCTTTCATAATCTGACACCTTCGTTTGACACACACAAAAACGTGCCCTTACCTGTTGATTGGTGCCCTTACCTGTTGAGGTGCATGGATCCACACCTGACTGAAGAATGAAGCATCATGGCTGCTGCCAGGGAGGAAAACAGCAAGGGTCTATTGTGATGTCATCATCCATGTATGCTGAAGGGTTCCATTGTGACACGCTCAGTGTTCCGTCTATTGAAATTTTTATGGAGGCTGCCATATTGATTTTCTGGAGGCAGCCATTTTTGATTTGCAGTTAAACACAGTTGTCATTTCAATGAATAAGAAATGTTGGCAAGGGTTTGTATTGCAACCACAGAAGTCAGCAAGGAGAAAACCTAGTTTATGAGCACTTTTCACTATAGCTGCATTAAAATACTGGGTTGGAATCTGCTTTTCGATTCCTGCAGCATGTAGCTCAGTTACAGAGGTGCTAAGTTAATTTAGTGCTAGCACAGAACTTTGATTGGACAGGCTGGTGCATCCTCATTCTGCCAACTCCAAAAAATGCATAAAAGGTATGGTATATCATGAGAGGTGGTGAGTTTGCAGAAGCTAAGCTGAACTGCACCTGCATTTCAGCGGCCAAAAAAGCAAGAAACAGAAAAGGCTTAGCTTTGTCGGTGGCCGCTTTATATTCCTGTGTTGAGAAAGCGAGTAACGAGGGTTAATCTAAGAGTTCAGTTTTCCATACCATCAGGAACAGTTAAGAAGGCTTTTGTGTTCTGGGCTTGCTAATAGACGCTGGACAGTATTCCAATCTGCACAGAAGCGCCACTAGTTCCCTCAAACAAATCTTTCATAATCTGACACCTTTCGTTTGGCACACACAAAAAACGTGCCCTTACCTGTTGATTGGTGCCCTTACCTGTTGAGGTGCATGGATCCACACCTGACTGAAGAATGAAGCATCATGGCTGCTGCCAGGGAGGAAAACAGCAAGGGTCCATTGTGATGTCATCATCCATGTATGCTGAAGGGTTCCATTGTGACACGCTCAGTGTTCCGTCTATTGAAATTTTTATGGAGGCTGCCATATTGATTTTCTGGAGGCAGCCATTTTGATTTGCAGTTAAACACAGTTGTCATTTCAATGAATAAGAAATGTTGGCAAGGGTTTGGATTGCAACCACAGAAGTCAGCAAGGAGAAAACCTAGTTTATGAGCACTTTTCACTATAGCTGCATTAAAATACTGGGTTGGAATCTGCTTTTCGATTCCTGCAGCATGTAGCTCAGTTACAGAGGTGCACTGAAGAATGAAGCATCATGGCTGCTGCCAGGGAGGAAAACAGCAAGGGTCTATTGTGATGTCATCATCCATGTATGCTGAAGGGTTCCATTGTGACACGCTCAGTGTTCCGTCTATTGAAATTTTTATGGAGGCTGCCATATTGATTTTCTGGAGGCAGCCATTTTGATTTGCAGTTAAACACAGTTGTCATTTCAATGAATAAGAAATGTTGGCAAGGGTTTGTATTGCAACCACAGAAGTCAGCAAGGAGAAAACCTAGTTTATGAGCACTTTTCACTATAGCTGCATTAAAATACTGGGTTGGAATCTGCTTTCGATTCCCCTGCAGCATGTGGCTCATAGTTACAGAGGTGCTAAGGTAATTCAGTGCTAGCACAGAACTTTGATTGGACAGGCTGGTGCATCCTCATTCTGCCAACTCCAAAAAATGCATAAAGGTATGGTTATATCCATGAGAGGTGGTGGAGTTTCAGAAGCTAAAGCTGAGCTGCACCAAAAGCATTTCAGCGATGACCAAAAAGCAGAAACAGAAGAGCGAAGCAGCTTTGATAGGTGGCGCTTTATATTCTCATTGTTGAGAAAGCGAGTAACGAAGAAGGGTTAATCTAAGAGTTCAGTTTTCCCTTCACCAATCAGGAGCCAGTTAAGAAGGCTTTTGTGTTCTGGGCTTGCTAATAGACGCTGGACAGTATTCCAATCTGCACAGAAAGCGCCACTAGTTCCCTCAAGCAAATCTTTCAAAATCTGACTGCCTATTGTTTGACACACACACAAACGTGCCCTTACCTGTTGATTGGTGCTCTTACCTGGTAGAGGTGCATGGATCCACACCTGACTGAAGAATGAAGCATCATGGCTGCTGCCAGGGAGGGAAAACAGCAAGGGTCCATTGTGATGTCATCATCCATGCATGCTGAAGGGTTCCATTGTGACACGCTCAGTGTTCCGTCTATTGAAATTTTATGGAGGCTGCCATATTGATTTTCTGGAGGCAGCCATTTTGATTTTGCCCAGGTAAACACAGTTGTCATTTTCAATGAATAAGAAATGTTGGCAAGGGATTGGATTGCAGCCACAGAAGTCAGCAAAGGAGAAGCAAACCCTAGTTTATGAGCACTTTTTCACTATAGCTGCATTAAAATACTGGGTTGGAATCTGCTTTTGGATTCCCTGCAGCATGTGGCTCCAGTTCCAGAGGTGCTAAGGTAATTCAGTGCTTAGCACAGAACTTTGATTGGACAGGCTGGTGCATCCTCATTCTGCCAACACCAAAAATGCATAAAAGGTATGGTATATCATGAGGGAAGGTGGTGAGTTTCAGAAGCTAAGCTGAACTGCACCGGCATTTCAGCGGCCAAAAAGCAAAAAGAAACAGAAAAAGGCTTAGCTTTGTCGGTTGGCCGCTTTATATTCCTGTGTTGAGAAGCGGTGACGGTTAATCTAAGAGGATCAGTTTTCCCATACCATCAGGAACAGTTAAGAAGGCTTTTGTGTTCTGGGCTTGCTAGATAGGCGCTGGACAGTATACCAATCTGCACAGAGGCGCCACTAGTTCCCTCAAACAAAATCTTTCATAATCAGACACCTTCGTTTGGCCTTGCACAAACGTGCCCTTACCTGTTGATTGGTGCTCTTACACTGTTGAGGTGCATGGATCCACACCTGACTGAAGAATGAAGCTTATCATGGCTGCTGCCAGGGGAGGAAAACAGCAAGGGTCCCATTGGCGATGTCATCATCCATGTATGCTGAGGGGTTCCATTGTGCACTACGCTCAGTGTTCCGTCTATTGAAATTTTTATGGAGGCTGCCATATTGATTTTCTGGAGGCAGCCATTTTGATTTGCAGTTAAACACAGTTGTCATTTCAATGAATAAGAAATGTTGGCAAGGGATTGGATTGCAACCACAGAAGTCAGCAAGGAGAAAACCTAGTTTATGAGCACTTTTCACTATAGCTGCATTAAAATACTGGGTTGGAATCTGCTTTTGGATTCCTGCAGCATGTAGCTCAGTTACAGAGGTGCTAAGGTAATTTAGTGCTAGCACAGAACTTTGATTGGACAGGCTGGTGCATCCTCTTTCTGCCAACTCAAAAAATGCATAAAAGGTATGGTATCTCATGAGAGGTGGTGAGTTGCAGAAGCTAAGCTGAACTGCACCTGCATTTCAGCGGCCAAAAAGCAAGAAACAGAAAAGGCTTAGCTTTGTCGGTGGCCGCTTTATATTCCTGTGTTGAGAAGAGACGCTGGACAGTATTCCAATCTGCACAGAAGCGCCACTAGTTCCCTCAAACAAATCTTTCATAATCTGACACCTTTGTTTGGCACACACAAAAACGTGCCCTTACCTGTTGATTGGTGCCCTTACCTGTTGAGGTGCATGGATCCACACCTGACTGAAGAATGAAGCATCATGGCTGCTGCCAGGGAGGAAAACAGCAAGGGTCCATTGTGATGTCATCATCCATGTATGCTGAAGGGTTCCATTGTGACACGCTCAGTGTTCCGTCTATTGAAATTTTTATGGAGGCTGCCATATTGATTTTCTGGAGGCAGCCATTTTGATTTGCAGTTAAACACAGTTGTCATTTCAATGAATAAGAAATGTTGGCAAGGGATTGGATTGCAACCACAGAAGTCAGCAAGGAGAAAACCTAGTTTATGAGCACTTTTCACTATAGCTGCATTAAAATACTGGGTTGGAATCTGCTTTTGGATTCCTGCAGCATGTAGCTTTCCAGTTACAGAGGTGCAAAAAGGTAATTTAGTGCTAGCACAGAACTTTGCGATTGGACAGGCTGGTGCATCCTCATTCTGCCAACTCCAAAAATGCCATAAAAGGTATGAGTATATCATGAGAGGTGGTGAGTTGCAGAAGCTAAGCTGAACTGCACCTGCAGCACCAGCGTAGCCAAAAAGCAGAGAAAGGCATGAAAGGCTTGGCTTTGACGGTGGCCGCTTTTATATTCCGTGTTGAGAAAGCTGGTAACGGAGGGTTAATCTAAGCGTTCAGTTTTCCCTACCATCAGGAACAGTTAAGAAAGAGGCTTTTTGTGTTCTGGGCTTGCAATAGTACGGCTGGACAGTATTCCAATGTCTGCACAGAGCGCCACCCCTGGAGTTCCCTCAAACAAATCTTTCATAATCTGACACCTTTCGTTTGACAGCACACAAAACACCTGCCACTCCTACCTGTTGATTGGTGCTCTCTTACCTGTTGAGGTGCATGGATCCACACCTGACTGAAGAATGAAGCATCATGGCTGCTGCCAGGGAGGAAAACAGCAAGGGTCCATTGTGATGTCATCCATCAGCATGTATGCTGAAGGGTTCCATTGTGGCACGCTCAGTGTTCCGTCTAATGTTGAAGTTTTTATGGAGGCTGCCATATTGATTTTCTGGAGGCAGCCATTTTGATTTGCAGTTAAACACAGTTGTCATTTCAATGAATAAGAAATGTTGGCAAGGGATTGGATTGCAACCACAGAAGTCAGCAAGGAGAAAACCTAGTTTATGAGCACTTTTCACTATAGCTGCATTAAAATACTGGGTTGGAATCTGCTTTTGGATTCCTGCAGCATGTAGCTCAGTTACAGAGGTGCTAAGGTAATTTAGTGCTAGCACAGAACTTTGATTGGACAGGCTGGTGCATCCTCATTTCTGCCAACTCCAAAAAATGCATAAAAGGTATGGTATCTCATGAGAGGTGGTGAGTTGCAGAAGCTAAGCTGAACTGCACCTGCATTTCAGCGGCCAAAAAGCAGAAACAGAAAAGGCTTAGCTTTGTCGGTGGCCGCTTTATATTCCTGTGTTGAGAAGCGAGTAACGAGGGTTAATCTAAGAGTTCAGTTTTCCATACCATCAGGAACAGTTAAGAAGGCTTTTGTGTTCTGGGCTTGCTAATAGACGCTGGACAGT
>JAKVIS010002386.1:0-23240 GCA_033119425.1 Bufotes viridis | reverse complement strand
AGTGTAAAGAAAAGGTACCATTACATTCATCTATAAGTGTGCTATAGAACAATGTAAGCACTGTATATGGCCATATGGAGGTGACCGAGTCCCTTTAAGCCAAGCTTGCCAATGATGATTAAACTTTCCAAAGTTCCAACATTTAGTGATGTTAAAGGGTTTCTGTCATCAGGTTTACACATTATAAGCTGTCTGACATTAGCTATGTGCTAATGTCAGAGCAGCTTGATAATGTGCTTTTATGTAAATCCGAGTTATATTTATGCTAAAAAAGTATTTTATAATATGTAAATTAGCCTCTAGGAGCAGGGCGTTGCCCTGCTCCTAGAGGTCCGTCTGCTCAACCTGCTGCCACGCCCTTCTTTCCTGATTGACAGTGCCGGGCAGCGATCCTCTGCTGCCTCCGGCACTGCTCTCCTGCGAAATCACGCCTGCGCCGCCGCTTCTGTATTCGGCGCAGACGCGGTGAGCAGAGGACGCTGGTGCCAGCTGTCCTCCGCTCACCGCGCCTGCGCCGAATACAGAGCAGCGGCGCAGATGTCGGATTTCGCAAGGAGACAGTGCCGGAGGCAGCAGAGGATCGCTGCCCGGCACTGTCAATCAAGGAAAGAAGGGGCGTGGCAGCAGGTTGGCGCACGGAGCCTCTAGGAGCAGGGCAACGCCCCCCCTGCTCCTAGAGGCTAATTTACATATTATAAAAATACGTTTTTTAGCATAAATATAACTCGGATTTACATAAAAAACACATTATCAAGCTGCTCTGACATTAGCACATAGCTAATGTCAGACAGCTTATAATGTGTAAACCTGATGACAGAAACCCTTTAACCCTTTAAGGACTCGGGGTTTTTTCATTTTTGCATTTTCGTTTTGCGCTCCATGCCTTCCGAGAGCCATAACTTTTTTATTTTTACGTTCACATGGCCATATGAGGGCTTTATTTTTGCGGGACAAGTTGTACTTTCCAACGCCACCATTTAATATTGCATACGATGTAGTGGGAAGCGGGAAAAAAATTCCAAATGGGGTGAAATTGCAAAAAAAAAAAACAATTCTACCACAATTTTACGGGTTTTTAAATTACGACATTTGATGTGTGATAAAACTGACCATTTAGTTTTATTCTACAGGTCAGTACGAATCCGGCGATACCCAATATGTATAGATTTTCTTGCGTTTTGATAGTGAAAAAAATTCAAAAGTGGGAAATTTTTATTTTTTATTTTTGTCGCCATATTTTGACCCCTATAACTTTTTGTAATTAAGTGTATGGCATTGTATGGGGGCTTATTTTTTGCGAGGCGATCTGAACTTTTAGTTGATACCATTATGGGGTGTGTAGGACTTTTTGATCACTTTTTATTTAATTTTTTGAGGAAATGAAGCGTTCAAAAATGGCGAATCCGCCATTTGGGCGCTTTTCCGTTTTCTGTTTACCGTATGGGGAATATATTTTTATATTTTTATACCACGGGCGTTTTCGCACATTATGACACCCATGATGTGTATTTTTAAAAAAATTATTATTTTATTTTAATTTTGGGGAAAGGGGGTGATTTGAATTTTTAGGTTTTTTATTTATTTTTTATTTTTTTATTTCTTTTATTTTTCTTTTACACTGTTATATAGGTCCCATAGGGACCTATATAAATCAGTCATCTGATTGCTTCTAACATAAACTCCAATACACTTGTATTGGAGTTTATGAGATTTACTACTTTCCTATGAAGCCCTATTGCTAACAAGGGCTCCATAGGAAATAGTAAGTGATAGCCTCATGCTGAATGAAAGGCTTGAGGCTATCCCTTACAGCGCTCCGATTCTCCCGATCACCACTAGGGGGAGCCGGAGAGCTGCCGAAAGTTTTACTTTCGGTTTTAGCGCGCGCAGATGCCGTGGTCAGGATTGACCACGGCATCTGCGGGGTTAAATGATTGCGATCGGCATCGCTGCCGGCCGCGATCATTAGCCGTGGGGGTCAGCTACAGGAAACAGCCGGACCCCCGCAGCGATCGCGCCCACAGAGGGCAGGAGCGGGCGCCATACTTAGGGATCGGACCCATGACGTACCCATACGTCATGGGTCCTTAAGGGGTTAAGCTTAGTGACTATAAATAAATGAGCTATAGGGATCCTGTATAGTCCAGGAATATCTTGCATGCCCATGAAAAAGAGGGCCCAGTATGGTGAAGGTTCGGGGTTAGGCCACAAAATCTTAGGGCTAGCTTAAAGACACTAACCCATATGTTCGTTAGTTTGGGACATGACCATAGATTAGATGTTCCAGGGAATATCTTGCTAAACCTGTCAGTGGTAAAATAGCACCTAAGGCAAGTTTTGATGGCTGCTTCATAGAGAGCTATATTGAAAAATGTGGTTGAGATAAATCTCAAAGCTGGTATCCAGCTAGTCGCAGGATTGAAATATTCAATTCCCTGTCCCATGCCAAAAAGGGGGTAGTTTTTTAAAAGGATAGTTTGTCCCCTAAACTCAAATATATAGGCTTAAGGCCTGGAGCTTTCCTGGATGCTCTATTGGATCTCCATAGCTCAAATAATTGCTTATTGGCTACAATTTCACGTGGGTTATATGAATGTAACAGATGCCGGACTTTCAAATATTTGTAAAAGTCCCTGCGGGGAAGCCAAAATTCTTGCTGAAGTTCTATAAATGACTTAATTTGCTATATATTTGTGAAATGCACCGAAGACCCTGTGATCTCCAAGATAAGAGATCCGTGTCAGGAAGTTTCATCTCTAATAATTGCAGGGGAGATATAGCTGATACATTCATAGCTACCGGAGCACTTCTTTGGTGAAAAGTACGCCAATGGTGGAGAGCAGTGTCTATAAAGTAGGGTAGGTTAGAAGGTTTAGTTGGGGATGGATTCAAACAGTCGATTAGTAGAGATCTAAGATGTTTTGAGCGAGCTAAAGAGGATTTACTTTGAATCCATGGAATAGAAGTATCTCCATCCCACCAACCAAAGAGGAGGTTGACCTGTGTCGCCAAGAAATAATCTGCTAGGTTCGGAAGTCCCAACCCACCACCTCCCTTAGCCTTGTTTAATGATGAGGACGCTACGCATGGTTTTTGTCCTGCCCAGTTAAGGTGTTGAGAAGGCCTTGTGCTTTTGTAAAGAAGTGGGAATTGTGCGGAAAATGAATAGGAGCTTAAGTAGGGTCATCATTTGAAAGGTAGCAATGCGGCCCACCCATGAAATTTCAGCTTTGCCATACAAAGAGATATCCTCTTTGATTGTATCTAAGAGAGGAAGGTAGTTGTACCAAAACAATAGGGGAATGGATGATTTTAGATAAATGCCTAGGTATTTTATATGAGTAGTTTGCCAGTCTAGTGGGAATTTTGACTTTAATTCAGGTATTTGTTGGGAAGTGATATTAAAAGAAAGGAGTTTGGATTTATTTTCATTCATTTTGTAGTAAGAAAGACGGCCAAATCTTTCTATAAGTGATAAGGCTGCTTCTAATGATGTAAGGGGGGAGGAGAGGGATAGAAGTATATCATTAGCACATAATGATATGCAGTGTTGTTTATTATTGAACCTAATTCCCACAACATCAGGGTTTTGTCTGATAGATTGGGCCAGAAGTTCGATGGCTAAAATAAATATGAGGGGGGATAATGGGCACCCCTGACGGGTACCATTGGAAATCGGGAATGGCGATGACACTGCTCCATTAACAAAGACTATCGCTGTAGGAGCTGAATACAAAGCTTTAATAGCTGTGGTATTAGGATATTGCCCAGACCTAATCGTTCCAGGACTGAGAAGGCATAAGACCAGTTCAAGCGGTCAAACGCCTTCTCGGCGTCCAGCGTAATAAAAAACACAGGGCTTTTTTGACGTACAATGTGGTCAAGGATGTTCAGCGCCCTTCTCGTATTGTCTGTAAATTGCCTACCCCTGACAAACCCCACCTGATCAATACCCACTAATGTTGGAAGGATTTTTGAGATTCTATTTGCAAGAGCCTTGGCATACATTTTATGTCTGTGTTCAGGAGAGATATGGGTCAGAAGTTTTGAGGTTTGTCTTGTGTCTTACCTGGTTTAGGTAGGGTCACGATGGTGGCAGATAACATTTATTTTGTGAATACTCCCTCTAGAAATGCCTGTGTGAACATAGACGTCATATGGGGTAACAAACAGGGGGTGAAGGCTTTGTAGTAAGCATTAGATAACCCATCGGGGCCTGGGGATTCATGCAGAGGCAGGGATGAGATAATCTGAGATATTTCTGTTGACGTGAAGGGAAGCGATATAGAGTTTTGTTGTTGTACCTGTAAGGTGGGGAGATTGAGGGAGGACAGAAAGGAGCTTATCTCCTGTGGAGTGGCCTGATATGTTTGTTAGGATGTTTTCAGGTTATAAAGGGATGAGTAATATTCCATGAATTGATTAGTAGTAGTAGCGGGACTCCACCAAGAGGAGCTTTTTTCATATCAATGGAGTAAACAATCCATAAATTGTATTCTTAGGGAGTTAATCTGTGCTTTACGCTCCTCAGTAAATAGGGTTTTATTAAGAGCTTCTAGTGTGGATAGTTTGAAAATGATAGAATCTAATTGTCTCTCCCTTCCTTTTTTCGCGTGGTGTCCCAACTTGATAAAGAAACCCCTTATAAAGGCCTTGTGAGCATTCCAGAGGCAGAATGAGCTAGACACAGAACCGGAGTTTAAAGAAAAATACTCTGAAAACTCTTTTTCTAGTGCAAGCTGATAAGTGGGGTTAGATATAAGATAATCGTTACAACGCCACGGAGCATCTTTGACATTATATGTTTCTGTAATAGATTAAGAAATCACGGCATGATCGGACCATTAAATACTTTCAATGGTGGAGTCAGAAGCCAGCTGTAATAGAGATCTGCCTAGGAGAAATAGGTCTATGCGAGAATACGTATCGTGCACTGAGGAGAAAAATGAGAAGTCATGTTCCTGAAGGTGGTGAATCCTCCATATATCATACAATTCTTCTCTATGCAACAGGGGACCTAGGACGCCCTTGTGAGCTCTGGAAGGAGCCGTAGAGTCCACAGCTGCATCTGGGACCATATTAAAGTCACCACAAAGCAATACATGGCCTTGCTTAATCTTAGGAATTTTTGTTAGGAGTTTGTTAACCCCTTTGGGACACATGACGTACCGGTACGGCATGTTTCCCGAGTCCTTAAGGACACATGACGTACCGGTACGTCATGAGTTGTTCCGATCACTGCTGCTCAGCTGGCAGTGATCGGAACAAGGTACCTGCTGAAATCATTCAGCAGGTACCTTGTTACAATGCCCAGGGGGGTCCTGTGACCCCCCCATATGGGCGATCGCTGCAAACCGCAGGTCAATTCAGACCTGCGGTTTGCAGCGCTCTATGTGATCTCTGATCCCCGCAGTCTATGACCGCGGGGATCAGAGAGTTAATGCCCCCAAACTGTTTTTAACCCCCTGCAGCCCCCAATCATATTGTGGCTGCGGGGTGCAGGGGGTGGTTGTGGGCGGCGGGAGGCGGAGGCGGTGCGGCGGGCGGGATCGCGATTGCGATCCCCGCCCGCCTCACCTGTAATCTATCCCTGGTGTCTAGTGGTTCTATCAGAGTGTCAGCACATTGCTGACACTCTGATAGAAACGGCTGGCATCTGTGCTGCAGATGCCAGCCGCTTAACCTTCTCGTACCGCGGTCCGTACGGACCGCGGTATGGAAGGGTTAACAGGAGGGAGCGCTCCCTCCCTCTCCCATCGGGGGCTGCTGTGCCTTTGCAGCCCCCAACAGGATGGGATCACAGAGGGAGGGTGCTCCACTCCTCCCCATCCATCACCCCCTGCCCAGTTATGGCAGCGGGTGATGGTTGCCATGGAGACAGGACGCTTTCAGAAGCGTCCTGCTCTCCATGGTGCTGAAAGTCTGAATAGACCTGCTAAAGGTCTATTCAGACTTTCTAAAGTACAAAATACAGTACAGTGCACTATATAGTGTACTGTACTGTATTATACAGACACCAGATCCACTGGATCTTTCAGAACCAAGTGGGTCTGGGTCAAAAAAATATAAAAAAGTGAAAAAAAGTAAAAATGAAAAAACACATAACACTGAATAAAAATTTAAAAAAATAAAATACACTACACATATTAGGTATCGCAGCGTCCGTAAAAACCTGCTCTATAAAAATATCACATGACTGAACTCCTCAGGTGAACGCCATAAAAAAACCCCAAAAATGGTGTAAATAAGCCATTTTTGGCACATTACATCACTAAAAGTGTAATACAAAGCGATCAAAAAGGCGTTTGCCTCCCAAAATAGTACCAATCAAACTGACATCTCATCCCGCAAAAAACGAGCCCCTACCTAAAACAATTGGCCAAAAAATAAAAACTATGCCTCTCAGACTAAAACATGATTTTTTTGTTTCAAAAATGCTTTTTAGTGTTAAATGTAAAAAAATTTAAAAAGTAGACATATTTGGTATCTACACGTCCGTAAGAATCTGCTCTATAAAAATATCACATGACCTAACCCCTCAAGTAAACACTGTAAAAAAATAATAAAAACTTTGTCAAAAGCAATTTTTTTGCCACCTTACATCACAAAAGTGTAATAGCAAGCGATCAAAAAGTCATATGACCCCCCAAATAGTGCCAATCTAACCGTCACCTCATCCCGCAAAAATGATACCCAACCTGAGACAATTGCCTAAAAACTGAAAAATATATGGCTCTCAGACTATGGAGATACTAAAACATGTTTTTTTTTCATTCAAAAAGGATATTATTGTGTAAAACCAAAATAAATAAAAAAAGGTATACATATTATGTATCGCCGCGTCCGTAAGGACCTGCTCTATAAAAATATAACATGACATAACCCCTCAGATGAACGCCGTAAACATAAAAAATAAAAACGTTGTCAAACAAGCCATTTTTTTGTCACCTTACATCACAAAAAGTGTAGTAATAGTATAGTAAGCGATCAAAAAGTCATATGCACCCCAAGATGGTGCCAATCAAACCGCCATCTCATCCCGCAAAAAATGAGCCCCTACATAGGACAATCGCCCAAAAAAAAAAAAATATGGCTCTCAAACTATGGAGACACTAAAACATGATTTTTTTTTGTTTTAAAAAATTATATTATTGTGTAAAACTTATATAAATAAATAAAAAGTATACATATTATGTATCGCCGCGTCCGTCACAACCTGATCTATATAAATAACACATGACCTAACCCCTCAGCTGAACACAGCAAAAAAAAAAAAAATAAATACGGTGTCAAAAGCCATTTTTGTCACCTTACATCACAAAAAGTGTCATAGCAAGCGACCAAAATGTCATATGCACCCCAAGATGGTGCCAATCAAACCGCCATCTCATCCCGCAAAAAATGAGCCCCTACATAACACAGTCGCCCAAAAAAATAAAATAAAACTATGGCTTTCAGAATGTGGAGACACTAAAAAAAAATTATTTTCAAAAAGGCTTTATTATGTAAAACTGAAACAAAAAAAAACAAAAAAGTAGTCATATTTGGTATTGTCGCGTCCGTAACAACCTGCTCTATAGAAATAGCACACAATCTAACCTGTCAGTTCAACTATGTAAATAACAAAAAATAAAAACAGTCGCAAAACAGCTATTTCTTTGCAAATTTTCCATTTTAATCCATTTTTGCAGTAACAAAGCAAGGGTTAACAGCCAAGCAAAACTCAATATTTATTGCCCTGATTCTCTTGTTTGCACAAACACCCCATATGTGGTCGTAAACTACCGTATGGCCAAACGGCAGGGCACAGAAGGAAGGGAACGCCATATGGTTTTTGGAAGGCAGATTTTGCTGGACTGGTTTTTTGACACTATGTCCCATTTGAAGCCCCCCTGATGCACCCCTACAGTAGAAACTCCAAAAAAGTGACCCCATTTTGGAAACTACGGGATAAGGTGTCAGTTTTGTTGGTACTATTCTAGGGTAAACATGATTTTTGGTTGCTCTATATTACACTTTTTTTGAGACAAGGTAACAAAAAATAGAAATTCGGAAATTTCATCTCCATTTGCCAATAACTCTTGTGGAACACCTAAAGGGTTAACAAAGTTTGTAAAACTGGTTTTGAATACCTTGAGGGGCGTAGTTTCTTAGATGGAGTCACTTTTATGGAGTTTCTACTCTAGGGGTGCATCGGGGGGCTTCAAATGGGACATGGTGTCAAAAATCCAGTCCAGCAAAATCTGCCTTCCAAAAACCATATGGCGCTCCTTTCCTTCTGCGCCCTGCAGTTTGGCCATACAGCAGTTTACGACCACATATAGGGTGTTTCTGAAAACTATAGAATCGGGGCAATAAAAATTGAGTTTTGTTTGGCTGTTAACCCTTGCTTTGTTACTGGAAAAAATGGATTCAAACGGAAAATTTTTCAAAAAAATCGAAATTCTGAAATTTTGTCTCCATTTGCCATTAACTCTTGTGGAAAACCTAAAGGGTTAATGACGTTTGTAAAATCAGTTTTGAATACCTTGAGGGGTGCAGTTTCTAGAATGGGGTAATTTTTGGGTGGTTTCTATTATGTAAGCCTCACAAAGTGACTTCAGACCTGAACTGGTCCCTAAAAAGTGGGTTTTTGAAAATTTCTGAAAAATTTCAAGATTTGCTTCTAAACTTCTAAGCCTTGTAACGTCCCCAAAAAATGAAATAGCATTCCCAAAATGATCGATACATGAAGTAGACATATGGGGAATGTAAATCAATAACTTTTTTTGGCAGTATTACTATGTATTATAGAAGTAGAGTAATTGAAACTTGGAAAATTGCAAATTTTTCAAAATTTTTGGTAAATTTGGTATTTTTTTATAAATAAAAATGAAATTTTTCGACTTCATTTTACCACTGTCATGAAGTACAATATGTGACGAAAAAACAATCTCAGAATGGACTGGATAAGAAAAAGCGTTTTAAAGTTATCACCACATAAAGTGACAATGGTCAGATTTTGAAAAAATGGCCTGGTCCTTAAGGTGAAATAGGGCCGTGTCCTTAAGGGGTTAAAAAAACACTTGTCTGGTGTTTGTTGGGAGCATAAATGACCACTATAGTATTAACGGTATTATTAAGACTGCATACATGAATAATAAACCTGCCATGTGGGTCAATAGTGGATGCAATAGGTAGGTAAGCAACTGAGGATTTAAAGGCCAACTCAACTTCTGCTTTTTTATTATACTTACTAAAATCGAATGATTAAAACAGCATATTTTATTGATATGCTATTTTAATCATTTGATTTTAGTAAGTATAATAAAAAAGCGCATTCCTAAAAAACCTGAAGGTTCTTCACTATCCTTTGATTTTGGTGGTTCCTAGTGGGAAGCGTGAGTGAGAGACACGTGGCAAACACTGAGGATCATGATTCTGTGTCTGAATCTGCTATCAGTGCGATTTTCTCGGTGGAGAGAGGATACCGGTGTGACCGGGGAACAGCGCGGTTCAACTTTGACTGTTGTATTATCAGAGTCTGGCCAATTACACAGAGTCTAACAGGATTATAGGGAATCCAGGAAACTGTTTAGGAAGACGTGGGGCACTGTCAGGAGTTGGTTGGGGATAAAGGGATCTCTCCAATGTAAGACTCTTTGGCACAATTATTATCTACAGGAGTTTGATAAATTAGTTGAAGATAAATATTGGCAGGAAAACAACATTCTATATTTTGCACAAGTGGTGAATAATGGGGAAATATTTCCTTTTTTGGAGTTGACACAAAGAGAGCACATAAAGAATCGATCTTGGTTTAGATATTCACAGTTATGTTCGGCACTTTCTAGTGTTAAGGGGAGACGCCTGTTCAGTAAGATATTGATACACTTTTGAATGATTTAATAGGGAAGTTGGGGCAGAATTTCTTAACTTTATAAATTCTCCGAGCACTATTTAATAATATATGTTCCCCCGGACAAAGGGTTTGGGGATCTTGTTTAAGAATCCAACCAGATGATTGGGGGGAAATAACGACTAATTTACGGTTAGTCACATAATTTTAATCATGTTTTGGTTCAATTTAATATTAAACACAGATTATATGTTACACCAGTATGGTTAAATAAATGTGGATTGAGAAGGATGGCTAATTGCCCACGGTGTGATTCACTTGGGGCTGATTTTTTACACATGTTTTGGTCTTGTAAACAACTAATAGAATATTGGGAGTCAATAGCTAAAATTATTACCCAAAAACTGAGAAATTAATAAGGTTGAATACTAAATTGTATAGTAAATAAATATGTATGTTCCTTTTTTTCCTTTCTAAATAATAATAATAAAAAAAAGGATTAAAACACAAGAAAAACTATATAAATGTGGATTCCTTGTAATCATACTGACCCAGAGAATGAAGGTAGCAGATCAGTTTTACCTCATAGTCAATGCCGTAAAAACAAAACCCATAAAACCTAGGCAGAATAGCGCTTTTTTTTTTCAATTCCACCACTTTTGAATTTTTCCCAGCTTTCCACTACATTATATGGAATATTATATGGAGCCATCGCAAGGTACAACTTATTCAGCAAAAAATCAAGTACTCGTGCAACTATGTGAACGGAAAAAAAAAAAAGTTATAGGTCTGGGAAGGCAAGAAGTGGTTAAAGAGACGGGATCCGTCAAAAAAGTACATCGCATGTTGTCAATAAAGTTTAGGAAGCCTTCTGGGTGTGGCCAAATGGTGAGCACCGCCCCCTGACAACTATGTAAAGAGAGGTAATTAACATACGGCTCCCTAAATTACTGGCCCGAAAAAATAGCTTCATAGAGATAGCAGCCGTTTCATGCCACAATATAAAAATATGTAGCAACAGACAATAAAAGATGGACAAAGCTAGAAAACGTATCTACACACCATATCATGGCCGACTATTCATTTTCACAGGGGTATTAATTTAACATTTGTATTAATGAGATTGTACTTTTAGAAACATACATTCATTTGCATATAAAACAACGGCTGGATCAAACCGGCTTAAACCAGATCATACCAGATTGAACCGATGACATCACAATCATGATGACATCACACCATTCTTTACAGCCGCACTGAGGCCCCTACGTCTCAGTTTTTCTCAACACTTCGGTGAGGAAAGACATTTCTGCGGCTGGCTAGCTACTTCTTTGCTTTCTTTTATTTACTCTTTTCTACAAGCGCCCGGTTGACGTCCAAGACTCAACATGGGATCCAGTAGAAAGAGAAAAAAAACAACAACACCATCGAGAGAAGACAGACAAAATGGAGAGGAGAAAGAGAAGATAACACCAAAACGGAGAGGAATTGCCATCGAGGATCCACAGGAGGGATGCAGCCAGCAGGTGAGCAAGACCCAACCTGCTACTCAGCTGCCTAAAAACACCTCATTTCTTCTTGGACTGCAGAACCACTGGAGAAGGTTTGCAGGATTCATAAAGAAGAAGAAAACATACATCCTTAAAAAAGGAAGACAACTTTGGGGAATTGATGTCCCCAATAAAACAACAGCAGAACATCAAAGCTCAGTCAAGGGCTCCAAAAATAAGAAGGGATCTCGCAAAAGGGAAACAGAAGACCACGGTGCACCCACTAAAAGACCGAAAATAGAAAGTGCAACAAAATCAAAAGAACCAAATGTTGCATTTGAAGTGGGAGAAACAACAGAGAAGCGCCTAAGTGGGAGAAAAAGACCCTTTACAGATAGAAGATCCAACTTGAACATGAAAGAACTGGAGCCAAGGAAGAAGGCTAAGCTAGCCAGCGACAATTCTCAAAAAGAGAGCACAGAAGAAGGGGAAAAGGCCACAGTGCCTTTAACGGTGGACCAATTTACATTCCATCATGTTCTCGGAGAAGGTGGCTTTGGAAAGGTGATGTTGGCAACAGACTCCATACGGAAAGAACGTGTTGCCATCAAAGCAGTAAAAAAGAGATCAGCGCTATGGTGGTCGTCAGGATTAAACGAAGGCGAATTCCTGCAGATTGCTCAGGAGAGCATCTTTCTGGTTCACGGCTATGGAGCTTTTCATACTCAGAACTACATCTACTTCGTCATGGAGCTGGTCACTGGCGGGACTCTCTATGACTTGATTGAAGAGAGACAATGGCTAAGCCTCTGCACCATAAGATTTCTAGTTGCAGAGATGGTATGCGGAATAGAGTTCCTCCATTCTAAAGGCATCATTCACAGAGACCTGAAAGCCGATAACATCCTCTTGACTACAAAAGGCCACATTAAGATCACTGATTTTGGTCTTGCCATCAGAGTCACAAGAGAAGGAGACATTCACGGGACCCCTGCACCAGAGAAGATCACTGGTGAGCCGTATTACGCTGCAGAAGACTGGTTTGCTTTAGGTGTAATTACCAACGGTTTAGTAACCGGTCGTAGACCTGCAGAGACGGTTGCACAAGTCACTGACATGGTCCAAAAACAAGAAACATCTGAAAACTTTGACCATGCTGCTAAAGACTTGTTAACTGGGCTCCTGTGCAAGGACAAGTCTCTAAGAATAGGGATGAGAGGCAACATACGTGAGCATACCTTTTTCTCTTCAATTAACTGGGATGAACTGGAATCAGGAAAAGCGGAGTCGCCACTCAAAATCACTGAAAACACCATGGAAGAGTATGTGACAAGGCAGATATCGGTACCACACAGTGAGGCTGAGAAGAAGCAGCCAATCATAAACCAAGAGCTGTTCGAGAAGGTCTCATTTGTCTGTCCAGCTTGGAGTGCACACTACCACACTGCTCCAATGCACCCGGACCCGTCACCCGACTGCCCGTCCGTTTCCTGATTCAGCTAAGCCGAGAGCCTCATCTAGCAGGATATAAGAGGACTGCTCAACAGGTAGGTGCATCAGATATAGAATATGTTCATCTGTTTAGATTTCCAAAATTCTAACCTATTAATTTAAAACAATATTCCTGATTGTTCTGACTTAAGTCGACTTTGATCAATGGTAAAACTGGCAATTTTTCTTTAGTTTTCATATAATTCAGCCATTCTGGTGCCAATGAATATATATAATTAGATGACTAGAAATCATATATATATAAATATAGAATCAAATGCTGTTAGTTCCTGTAGTGTCATTTATTCTTAGTCACCCTAGATGACTTTAACATGCGATCTTTACCATTGCAGTCTATGTGAGAATCACCATGTACCTATCCACCCCTCCCTCAGACAGGGCTTTATAGGAACATTGCTATGGCAGGCCCCGGGAGGGTAGCATTCCTGTAAAATAACCGCTTAGATGCTGTGGCATCTGAGGGGTGCCTGCTGTGTAACAAAGTAGAGAAATTGATGCTATGGCACCTTCTCAGCTTCTATCTTTAAAGACCCGACATCTGGTGTACATGTACAGTACATGGAAAAAACTGATCTGTCATAAAAGTAAACATTAGTTAGCTTAAGTTTTTAGAGCGTATGCATTTTCTCAGAAAACATTTTTATTCTTTATTTCTTTCCAGAGTACGAGGTCTGGTCTACAGCATGAAGTCATCTATGGACCTCTGGTGAAATCAAGATACTCTGAAGGCATGGACAACTACTGGCGATTCTTCCAATGCCGAGCAGGTAAGGAACTGCAAGATTTAACTACAATTTTCCACAGGAATCTTATTCCAAATCCCAACTTTTTAGATCAACCACACAATATTTTCCTATCCCTTACTAGAACATACTGTATACAGGAACACCTTTAATGCACACTTGGGTTGACCAAACATGTTTTATTTTACAGGACTATCCTCGAGCCTCAGACACCAAATTCCTGACCACCAGCTGTCAGATCCTCCTCCTCTCCAGGAAGCTGATTGTCATTTATCAGCACTTTTTCTCCTCCAAGATGCTGACCAACATCTCAGCACCGTCTGTCTTCTCCAGTATGCTGACCAACATCTCAGCACCTACATAGTGCTGCTCACCATCTCAGCACCTGTCATCTACAGAATGCTGACCACCATCTCAGCACCTGTCATCTACAGAATGCTGACCACCATCTCAGCACCTGTCATCTACAGAATGCTGACCACCATCTCAGCACACTTAGTATTCAGAGAGCTGATCACCCTCCATCAGCTCTTCTACTGCTAGACATCATCTATGCCACCATTCTCCACAAACTGTCCACCACCTATCAACACCATCTCCAAAAGCTGACCACCATCTGTCAGCACCCTTCTTCAAAAGATTTACCATCAGCTCGGCTTCATCACGTGTCATCATTGAGGAAGCTGAGCAAAAGTACCTGTTCATACCATCCTGCAGGTACCTGTTCCATCCATTCAGCTGATCACCATCTATCAGCATTATTCTTTAAAATAAAAAAAAATTATAATTATAATGAGTCTTTATTGATTCCACGTCACAAATGAAAATGTCCTATAAATGTAAAAAATTGTGAGAAAAAATCACCAGGGAGGGTCAAATGATACTAAATATTCTTCTTTTATCCAAAATATATATAACTATATCACTATAATGTATGAGAGGAGGAGCGACGAGCTGATAGGAAGGCCGCTCGTAAGAGAAGTATAGGGGCAGTCAGGGCTGGCGTTAGGGGAGGCAAACTGGGCAATTGCCCAGGGCCCCCATTGTCTAAGGGACCCCTGCTTCAGTGCTGCAAACGGGCAGACAGTAACTGCGGAGCTCAGCAGAGAAGAGGGGATGAAGGACCTGCGATGACCTCACCATCATGTGACCAGAACAAGAGGCGGAGCTCAGCAGTGCAGTAATGTAAAGAAGAAGACCAGTGATGCATGGGAAGAAGTATGGATTCAATGTAAGTGCCAGGGAAATGCTGGGAGTTGTAGTCCTCTCCTCTTATACCTGCTGTTATGTAAAATCAGAGTACATTACAAGAGGAGGTATGAGGAGAGGATTACAACTCTTAACATGTCCAGGCCATTATTATATAATATCAGGGTACATTACAAGAAGAGTTATAACAGGAGAGGACTACAGCTCTCAGCATGTCCAGGCCATTATTATATAATATCAGGGTACATTACAACACCCTGGATATGCTGGGAGTTGTATACCTCCTCTTATAATGCACTCTCATATTACATAATAACAGCTTGGACATGCTGGGAGTTGTAGTCCTATCCTACTATACCTCCCCCTGTAATGTGCTCTGATATCAAAACATGGCTTAGACATGTTGGGAGTTGTAGTCCTCTACTGTTATAACTCCTGCAGTATTGTGCTCTGCATTAGGCCCAAGCACACGACCGTTGCCCAGCTGTGGCCGTATTGCGGTCCGTGATATGCTGGCACCGGCCGTGTGCTCCGCGCATGACAGATTTTGACCCATTTACTTGAATAGGTCCGCAATCTGGACCTGCCGTGCTTAACGGAAGCACGGAACCCCACAGAAGCACTACCGAGTGCTTCCGTAGTGTTTCTGTCCGTGCCTCCACACTGCAAAAAAATAGAACATGTTCTATTTTAGTGCGGACGGATCACGGACCCACTCAAGTTGAATGGGTCTCGATCCGTCCCGGCCGCCACACGGACATTGCCCATGCATTGGGGACTGCAAATTGCGGTCCCCAATGCACGGAACGGCCGCACAACGGCCGCGTGCATGAGGCTCTAGGGCTGGGACGATGGATTGGGGGGGTAGTCATCCGCCTAGGGTGCCACCTCGCCCCATAAAGGAGGGGCGCAGTCCAACTTCACAAGTCTCAGGCTGCTAGGCCTCAAGCCTGTGAGGCATTAGAAGAGAGCAAGAAGCGGAAATGACATCACTGCAACCTCCTGTTCTGGGTCTCACATGATGACGTCATCACGTGAGACCCGGAGCAGGAGTGGTGATGTCATTGGGACTGCATGCATCAGGACGCAGCAACACAAGCCACAGATAAAACTGTGGTCTGCATCGCAGACAGCGTGGAGGGACGGGAGG
This sequence comes from Bufotes viridis, assembly GCA_033119425.1. Classification (NCBI taxonomy): domain Eukaryota; kingdom Metazoa; phylum Chordata; class Amphibia; order Anura; family Bufonidae; genus Bufotes; species Bufotes viridis. Next base: position 7,298 of record JAKVIS010002386.1, on the reverse strand, counting down.
GCAGTTTTTTTTTTTTTTTTTAATACTAAATGTCCACACTGCTGGGGGCACCAGGGATGGAGTGAAGGAGATCATTATATATATACCTGGCATTACTGGGGAGGAATGAAGGAGCATTATGTATATATATATTGACACTATGGGGGGAAGCATTATATATTGGAACTAGTGGGGGGCACTAAAGGGGGACATTAGAGCCACTGGGAACATTATGGTTATATTATTACTACTAGAGTATTGTAGGGGCGTTATTATTTGACACAATATGGAGGGCATTGCTACAAATGGGGGCTATCTTGGGAAGTATTATCACTATTGGGGGCACCATTACTAATGAGGGCAGTCTGGGTGTATAGTATATTGTTTGTGGACATGGGGAGGAGCAGAACAGGCAAAGTATTGAGGGTAGCTTAAAGAAATTCTCTGTGTTTTTCATATTGATTACTTACCCTTAGGATAGGTAATAAATATTAGATCAGCGGGGGTCTGACACCCGGCACTCCCGGCGATCAGCTGTTTTATGGAACAGCAGCAGTGAACAGCACGCGCCGTCTCCTCAAACAGCTGATCGCTGGGGGTGTCAGACGTCGGACTGTGTTTATATCCGATTATTACAAGATGTGGGCCCCCTCTTTTGATTTTGCCCAGGGCCACATTCTGTTTGGGGGCAGTGTGAAGGCTTATCAATAAAAATAATAAAAAAAAGAAAAAGTATTGAAACACAAGAAGAACTATATAAATGTGGAGTCCTTGTAATCATACTGACCCAGAGAATGAAGGTAACAGATCAGTTTTACCTCGTAGTGAATGCCATAAAAACAAAACCCATAAAACCTTGGCAGAATAGCATGGTTTTTTTTTCAATTCCACCACTTTTGAATTCTTTTCCAGCCTCCCACTACATTGTATGGAATATTATATGGAGCCATCACATGGTACAACTTATCCAGCAAAAAATCAAGTACTCATGCAGCTATGTGAATGGAAAAATATAAAAGTTATAGGTCTGGGAAGGCAGGAAGTGGTTAAAGAGACGGCATCCGCCAAATAAGTACAGCGCATGTTGTCAATAAAGTTTAGGGAGCCTTCTCACGCTGCAGATTGTGTTGCTGAAATTTCTGCCCCTCAAAATCAGTTCCATTTATCTGAATGGGGTTGTTTTGGCGGGAAGCACATGGATTTCGGCAAGTTCAGGTGGATGGAGCTGATTTTAAGTCGCAGTCTGCAAGAAAAACTGCTGTGTGTGAAGGCGCCCTAATAACTTCTGAATCACAGGGGGAGACCCTTGTGGCAAGTCATTGGCTCCAAAGGCAAGACATTTTTTTTTTTCTCCTGGATCTTTGGGATCAAATTTGGCATCAGAGCCTGGGACCACTGGAGGATCCTCTGGTACCCTGGTGGGCCGACACCACACTGGCAACATACTATTAAATAGTTCTACAGAGTTTACTGCAGAACTGCATCCAGGAAAGAAATTGGTACACTGCATTTCAGTAGGGGTCAAATCAGCCGATTCCTATTAAAGAAGTTTGTGTCACAAAACAGACATGTATTCTACATTATTTAAACCAACACCTGGATCTGAATATGTTTGTAATTCCATACCACCATAGTAATACCACGAAAAGTTATTGATTTACATTCCCCATATGTCTACTTCATGTATCGATCATTTTGGGAATGCGATTTCATTTTTTTGGGGACGTTACAAGGCTTAGAAGTTTAGAAGCAAATCTTGAGACTTTTTGGGGACCAGTTCAGGTCTGAAATCACTTTGTGAGGCTTACATAATAAAAAAAAAACACCCAAAAATGACCCCTTTCTAGAAACTACACCCCTCAAGGTATTCAAAACTGATTTTACAAACGTCATTAACCCTTTAGGTTTTCCACAAGTGTTAATGGAAAATGGAGATAACATTTCAGAATTTCGATTTTTTTGGAAAATTTTCCATTGTAATCCATTTTTTCCAGTAACAAAGCAAGGGTTAACAGCCAAACAAAACTCAATATTTACTACAAAGAAAAAAAGGTGGGGGGGTTCAATCAGCAGAACCCTATATGCAGGTGCACATTGCTATGGCAAAATACACATACAAACGCAAAAACAAAAATGCAATGGCACTCTGCAACCAGCACTCTGCCCTGCCTTCATGATGGGTGTTGAATGAGGCAATAGTGTACATTTTGGCCAAAGCGTAATAAGCCACTCACCACGTCAAGGTCGCCTCTATGAGTGGTCCACTCATAGAGGCGACCTTGACGTGGTGAGTGGCTTATTACGCTTTGGCCAAAATGTACACTATTGCCTCATTCAACATCTAGCATGGAGGCAGGGCAGAGTGCTGGTTGCAAAACTCAATATTTATTGCCCCGATTCTGTAGTTTGCAGAAACACCCCATATGTGGTCGTAAACTGCTGTATGGCCAAACGGCAGGACGCAGAAGGAAAGGAACGCCATATGGTTTTTGGAAGGCGGATTTTGCTGGACTAGATTTTTGACACCGTGTCCTATTTGAAGCCCCCCCGATGCACCCCTAGAGTAGAAACTCCATAAAAGTTACTCCATCTAAGAAACTACACCCCTCAAGGTATTCAAAACCAGTTTTACAAACTTTGTTAACCCTTTAGGTGTTCCACAAGAGTTATTGGCAAATGGAGATGAAATTTCAGAATTTCTATTTTTTGTTACCTTGCCTCAAAAAAAGTGTAATATAGAGCAACCAAAAATCATATTTACCCTAAAATAGTACAAACACAACTGCCACCTCATCCCTTAGTTTCCAAAATGGGCTCACTTTTTTGGAGTTTCTACTGTAGGGGTGCATCAGAGGGGCTTCAAATGGGACATAGTGTCCAAAAACCAGTCTAGCAAAATCTGCCTTCCAAAAACCATATGGCGTTCCCTTCCTTCTACGCCCTGCCATTTGGCCATACACCAGTTTACGACCACATATGGGGTGTTTCTGCAAACTAGAGGATCAGGGCAATAAATAGTAAGTTTTGTTTAGCTGTTAACCCTTGCTTTGTTACTGGAAAAATGGATTAAAATTGAAAATTTGCAAAAAAAATTCTGTTTTGGGACCGTTTTGTATTTTTTGTTATTTACATCGTTGAACTGACAGGTTAGATTGTGTGCTATTTCTATAGAGCAGGTTGTTACGGACGCGACAATACAAAATATGACTACTTTTTGGGGGGTTTTGTTTCAGTTTTACATTATAAAGCATTTTGTGAAAAAAATAATTTTTTTTTTTAGTGTCCCCACATTCTGAAAGCCAGTTTATTTTTTATTTTTTGGGTGATTGTCCTATGTAGGGGCTCATTTTTTGCAGGATGAGATGGCGGTTTGAATGTTACTATTTTAGGGTGTATATGACTTTTTGATCGCTTGTTATTACACTTTTTGTGATGTAAGGTGACAAAAAAATTGCTTTTTGACAACGTTTTTATTTTTTATGTTTACGGCGTTCACCTCAGGGGTTAGGTCATGTTATATTTTTATAGAGCGGTTCCTTACGGACGCGGTGATACATAATATGTATACCTTTTATATTTATTTAGGTTTTACACAATAATATCGTTTTGGAAACAAAACAAAAAAACATGTTTTAGTGTCTCCATAGTCTGAGAGACATATTTTTTCAGTTTTTAGGTGATTGTTTCAGGTCGAGTATAATTTTTGCGGGATGAGGTTACGGTTAGATTCGCATTATTTGGGGGGCATATGACTTTTGGATCGCTTGCTATTATATTTTTTGTTATGTAAGGTGACAAAAAAATGGCTTTATTTAATTTTTTTTTTACAGTGTTCACTTGAGGGGAAGGTTATGTGATATTTTTATAGAGCAGGCACTTACGGACGTGGAGATACATAATATGTCTACTTTTTAGTTTTTTTTTTCATTTAACACTAAAAATAATTTTTCAAACAAAAAAAATCATGTTTTAGTCTGAGAGCCATAGTTTTTTTATTTCTTGGGCAATTGTTTAAGGTAGGGGCTCATTTTTTGCGGGATGAGATGGCGGTTTGATTAATACTATTTTGGGAGGGATATGCTTTTTTGATCGCTTTTTATTACACTTTTAGTGATGTTAGGTGCCAAAAAATTGCTTATTTACACCATTTTTATTTTTTTATGGCATTCACCTGACGGGTTCGGTCATGTGATATTATTATAGAGCAGGTTTTTATGGACGCGGCGATACATATTATGTGTAGTGTATTTATTTATTTTATTTTTTTATTCAGTGATATGTTTGTTTGTTTTACTTTTTTTTTCACTTTTGTTGAAAAAAAAGTTGACCCAGACCCACTTGGTTCTTGTAGATCCAGTGGATCTGGTGTCTATATAATATAGTACAGTACACTGTATAGTGCACTGTGCTGTATTTTTTACTTTACAAAGTCTGAATAGACCTTTAGCAGGTCTATTCAGACTTTCAGTACCATGGAGAGAGCAGGACGCTTGTTAAAGCGTCCTTGTCACGACCGCTATCCCAGCAGCAGTCGTGTCGCACCAGACGGAGGGGAAGGGGGACCCTTATCTACGGATGGGAAATAGAACGGCCACCCCTGACAAACCCTACGCTGGCATCTGTCTGCCCTGATACCCTAGACGGGGTGTGAACCCGTGCGGCGAGCGGGATGCCTAAACCCTGAGTGACCCTCAGAAGACTAGACTGGGGAAAGGCAGATGGGAGCACTAGTCACCATCACTCATGTCTAGGAGAACAACAGGGGAAGACAGTAACAAACAAACAAACAAACAATCTCCAGCAGAGATAGACTTATCCAGTCACGAGCAGAGAAGATGATCCCAACAACGACAGTTCACGCCAGACACGAGCTCCACAGCAATACCGTCAAACGATCTCCTTCAAAGGTCAGAATAACACTGGAAGTAAGGACTATATCTGGCAATGACTGCAAGTGAAACTGAAACTAATATAGTAGCTGGGAGTGGCAGACAGCACTCACCTGAGAAGAATGCCTACAAACTCCCAGTCAGGACAAAAAGGTTCACAAGGCAAAACCTGGATGACATACCCTGAACCATGAAGCAAACTCACAAGCTATCGCGAGTAGCAAGTCGGTGCGACCTTCTCTTCCCAGACCTATCTGGATCAGTCACAGTCGTGACAGTCCTGCTTCCATGGCAACCATCACCCGCTGCCAGAACTGAGCAGCGGGTGATGAGGAGGGAGGGGGTCCCCCTCCCTCAGCGATCCCATCCTGTCGGGGGGCTGCAAAGGCACAGGAGCTCCCTCCCTGTTAACCCCTTCCATACAGTGGTCCGTACGGACCACGGTATGGAAGGGGTTAAACGGCTGGCATCTGCAGCACAGATGCCAGCCGTTTCTATCAGAGTGTCAGCAATATGCTAACACACTGATAGATCCACTATACCGCCAACGATGTTTACCACTTTGGGGGCATGTAGACTCTGATCCCCGCGGTCAGAGATCGCGAAAAGCGCTGCAAACTGCAGGTCTGAATTGACCTGCGGTTTGCAGAGATCGCCGATACAGGGGGGTCACAGGACCCCCCTGGGCATTGTAACAAGGCAGCTGCTGAATGATTTCAGCAGGTATCTTGTTCCGATCACTGCCGGCTGAGCAACAGTGATCCGAAATACTCATGACGTACCGGTACATAATGTGTCCTGAATGGGTTAAAAATGTTGTATAGCCAGTGAGCTATTCAATAAAATGTATCTGTATAGCGCCACCTACTGTTTGTTTTTTTATCCGTCTCACTGATCTGGTTTAATGTGTTCAGTTTAAATCTTCAACGGCCACCAGCCATATGCTGTGTTAAAAGCTTTAGCAGTTACACGGAGAGCAGAAAGGACACCCCCCAGAGCTGCCAGATAGAAATAATCTAGCAAAGCATTTGCAGCAATGAATGTGGCTATCCCTGGACCCATGTGAGGTACAGGGCTGGTTCTAGTTTTGTTAGAAAGTATTGTCATGTCCTATATGATGTCTGATTATCATTATTTCATTTATGGCATAACCACTTTTATGACAACATAGTGCAGTATGTCATCAAGATATACAGACAAGCCCAGCCTTAGACATGGCGACCTGTGTAGATAGGTCCCTTCATCATTCCTCAGCTGGAGAAGACGCATTGGATCCCATGTTACTGCAAGTCTCTGTAAGGAGAAGCACAACAGACTGCGCTAAATACAAGATGTCTTACTTACATCGGGAACCAGAACACCTTGTCCCTGCTACAAGGACATGGGTTGGGTTTATGTTCATATCAAGATCCGCTGGACGGTTTCACACCGAGAGCAATAAACTAGAAGACGGAGGTTCCCAGTGGTTGGTATCAGCCAAAGGAACAAGTCCATGTGATATTTTTAGTAAGTCTACTTCTCTGAAGTCCCATCTACAAATGGGTTTTCCCTTTCAAAAAATAAAGCTCCACTTTATCGCTTTTAATAAGTTTACTTGACGGAGAGTATAAGAAAGAATCTCAAGTATCAACTCATAATATTACAGTGATGACTACCACCCCCAGCAGGATACTAACACGACACCAGAACTGGAGAATGTAAAAATGAATATATCCATCATTTCTATGTCTTTCGGGCTCCATGATCCATTGTTGCTGACAGTTTTATACATTTAGCAAAGTGGGAGTGGCCAAATGGTGAGCACCGCCCCCTGACAACTATGTAAAGAGAGGTAATTAACATACGGCTCCCTAAATTACTGGCCCAAAAAACAGATTCATAGAGATAGCAGCCGTTTCATGCTACAATATAAAAATATGTAGCAACAGACAATAAAAGATGGACAAAGCTAGAAATCATATCTACACACCATGTCATGGCCGACTATTCATTTTTACAGGGGTGTTAATTTAACATTTTTATTAATGAGATTGTACTTTTAGAAATCTACATTTATTTGCATATAAAACAACGGCTGGGTCAAACCGGCTTAAACCAGATCATACCAGATTGAACCGATGACATCACAATCATGATGACATCACACCATTCTTTACAGCAGCACTGAGGCCCCTACGTCTCAGTTTTTCTCAACACTTCGGTGAGGAAAGACATTTCTGCGGCTGGCTAGCTACTTCTTTGCTTTCTTTTATTTACTCTTTTCTACAAGCGCCCGGTTGACGTCCAAGACTCAACATGGGATCCAGTAGAAAGAGAAAAAAACCAACAACACCATCGAGAGAAGACAGACAAAATGGAGAGGAGAAAGAGAAGATAACACCAAAACGGAGAGGAATTGCCATCGAGGATCCACAGGAGGGATGCAGCCAG